>NJDC01000711.1:130899-161608 GCA_002245475.1 Calephelis virginiensis | reverse complement strand
TAAACTTGTTAAAAATTATATTGTAGGTAACATGAAGTAATATTACTTAAGTAATATTTGCGTGCGTGACAGTAGCCATACGCAGTTAAGTTCCACATTTTGTTCACCGCTAGACTTACTATTTGACTTTACATTAAAACATAATTTTGCTGTTTTTAATTAAGCAATTAAATTACTAATTTGTATTGCGTGCGCGACGGTACCCATGCGCAGCTATCCCCTCCACGTTTCGCTCAGCGCTAGAGTTTCGTGCCGCGACCTATAAGCTTGGGTCTTCACGCTACTGTATATCGGGCCGAAATATATGCTATCTTGGTGTGTGCTTAAGAAAACCTAAACCGCTCCTACCCTCAAAAGCATATCATTATACTATCGGATAGTCAGGCAGCTTTGAAAGCAATGCAGTCCGTCGAGTTTAAATCCAAGCTTACTTTTGAATGTACGCAATTCATAAACAAGCTTGGAGAAAACAACAAAGCAACTCTTGGATAGGTTCCTGGACACACAGTTGTTAAGGGAAATGAAGCTGCAGACGAACTGGCTAGTAGGGGCTCAGACGCTCTCTCTACAGGACCTACACAGGTATGTGGGATTGCTAGAACCACTTCTAGAAGATTGCTCAAGATTTGGACACGGCAAGAAAGCGTGTCTAACTGGTTAAACACTTATCACGAGGTTTTGCACCAAATTTACATCAATTGCAATGAACATGCAACGAAAAGAGCTCAGGATTTTAGTCCGAGCGTTAACAGGACACTGCAGACTAAATAAACATTTAAACAGAATAAGCCTAGCAGAAGAGCCTGATTGTAGAGCTTGCTTGGAGGCATGGGCAACGGCAATACAAATACTCTGTGAGTGCCCAGCACTTAACCAAGCAAGAAGTAGACTTCTGGGTGGGCACATAATTAATCCCTAGAATATTAAACTGATAAGTCTTAAGTGCATTGTGCAGTTCCTAGAGACTGTCGGCCTTGCGGAACTTATGTAAGCTTAATGAATAAAAAGCGTGATCGCAATAGATCTGTCAAGGTCGCAGTGATCCTCGGGATTGTTTGACCCGTATTCTTTAATACTAATAAAATAGCTGGTGTTCCGACGTTCACGTCGATTTTTCATTTATTTTTAAAAAAGTAAGTAAGTATATTCACGCCCATATCCCCGAATTAGTAGGCAGAGGCACAACCAGGGCACCCACGACTAGCCGAAGACACTAAGACCCACAATGTGCTCCAACCAAGCAACATATCCAATCCCGGGCAACGATAATTTTTACAAAAAAACTAGCTGACCCGGCAGACGTTGTTCTGCTATATTTTTAATATGATTTAAGTAAAAAAAATTGGGGTGGGGTGACTCACCCCAAAAAAAGATTGGGGTGAGTCACCCTTATCACTTAGGGGTACGAAAAATAGATGTTGGCCGATTCTCAGACTTAATCAATATGCTCACAAAATTTCATGAGAATCGGTCAAGCTGTTTCGAAGGAGTACGGGAACGAACATTGTGACACGAGTATTTTATATATAGCTGATCCGGCATTGTTTTGCCATATAACTAATTAAATGACGATTGATCAAGTACCGACCCAGGATAAAAAATGATTAAATTACTAAAATGACTAATAAAAAATATGGGTTGGTTATAAAAGGGTGAAAATTTAGGGTTGTATGTACTTTTATATGCTGTATCATAAAAAAAAACAAAAAAATTTGTCTGAAAATTACAAAAAAAAAATTTAGGGGGATGAAAAATAGATGTTAGTCGATTCTCAGACCTACTCAATATGCTCACAAAATTTCGTAAGAATCAGTCAAGCCGTTTCGGAGGAGTTCAAGTTCGAACACCGTGACACAAGAATTTTATACATTAGATATACATTTTCTAATTTTTTTTGTTGCCTGACACGGGGATCGAACCCGGGACCTCAAAAAGTCAACTCAGACGCCGGATCACTAGACTACAGAGGCGATTTTTATTTTTCATATACCCACAAAATTGTATCATATACCTTTACAAATGGTTCATTAAAAATAAATCTGAATTTTACAAATTCGAACATGTTAATTGCGGCAGTCGAAATATCCAAAGATATTTACTAGCTGTTTGATTTATTCAGCACAGAAGTTACGATTTTCATACTCATCCCCTTATATAGGTAGTCTAGTCCTTTGGGGGATGCTTTTTTTTAAAATAGCCTATGTTAAAACTCAGATCTTTAACGCCACAGACAGACTTTCGCATTTACAGTATTAGTATGGATAATAAACATATATTTGTTTACTTACGAAATTTTGTGGTGGCTTCAAATCATGTACGGTTGGAGCTCGTTCAAGTTTCAACGTTGTAGTGGCTGTGGCCAATACTTTGCCACCTTGGAGTTCCACCGTCTGTAACAAATAATACAGTGTGTACTAAGCTGAAAGAAGCTAAACTTTTTCTTTAACAATGTCTAAGTTGTCAGAAACATTGCCAAAATAGTTCAAATAGTGAAAGTGATTATTTTTTATCATATGGGAGATTATTATCTTCGAGTATGGGAAATGTTTATTGTTGAAGGGTGGTATTTATCGGTTTGTCTAGTATTATGGTAATAGAAAAAGGCTGATGGAATTAAGCAATAAAACCCCTGCGCATAGTCACCGAAATGGATCCCTTAAAAAATAACAAACCTGCTTACCCGCGTCAATGTTCTACAACAGAGGTGCCCAAACGGTCGATCGCGATCGACGGTCTCGCGAGATCGCGATCGCGAGAGGTTCCACGGCCCATCTTAGATATTAAGGTAGTCAGTACTTCCAAGATCTTATTTTCGAATTTCGAATTCGAATAAATGATAATATAAATACGTGTTATTATTACTAACAGATAATAAAAAAAAAATACATGAAAATAAAGCTGTCGATCTTAAGCCCTTAACTTTTTCTCAAGTCGATCTTCACGGCATAAAGTATAGGCACCACTGTTCTACAATTTAAACTAATTTAAGTCATAAGTGTAAGTTAGTAAATGTAGATATTACCTTTACCTTGGTAGCCGACGATCCAGAAGACCTTCTCTTCTTATTGGCGGGTGGGTTCTCTCGAGCAGCCCACCCACCACGCTGAACCCACGACCGACGTGTAGAGGCCAATGACAAATCCAAATCATCTTCTGAACGGGAGTATGACATTTCCGATAACAGAGTTCCTAAAATAATGTATATCATAAGTGACATTTCTTTTCTTTACAACTTAAGGAGGTAAAGAAAATAGAGGCCTATTTTCTTTACCTCCTGGTAAGATATACATAAAGCTTATTGTGCATTTTCAATCTGAGTCTAGGATTAAAGTGTCTTGTATTAGTGACCCAAGTAACTAAATCAAAAATCGAAAATAACAGGCTTGACGCCTCTTTGGTCGAGGCACATACACTAACCACCCATTGAGATTTCTCAGGTTCGATTCCTATTTTGATGCATTTGTGTGATTCACATGTAAATTTCCATGTAAAAATCTGGGTCTGGTCCCTGTCTGGGTGTTTTTTAAAATTATATAAGTATCTCTATTTATTAGTATCGTTGACTAATAGCATAAACACAAGCACATAATTTGCATAAGTTGGAATAAGATCAATTTGTGTAATTTGTCCAGAGATACTAACTACTACCATTGACATAACAGCAGCAACAAATACATGTTTGTAATAACCATAGAAATAGGAATATATAAAGAAGTGCAACAATGTTCTATAGCAAATTTAGTTGTATAACAAATGTTGATATTATGTACCCCGAAAGAGATAAAAACATTTTTGTCTATGCTCATTTTGGCGTCGATTTAAAGTGACGTCATGACAGTTCTCATGTTTGCCAAGAAAGCCATAATTAGTGTTAAATTTTATAGTGTTGTTCTATAACAATTATCAACATTTTATTTTACGTTCCCAGAAAATAATATTTGGACAAGTTATGAATGTATACCATCATATGAAAATATCAATCACAGTCTAGCGTAATAAGAATTCTTTCAAGTGCTCAATTTAAAGTAAAGAAAATGGTTTGAATGTAATCTGTTCAAATTTTTTGTAATGATAATGAATCTTGTAATAATTATAAAGAATTAACTTATATAAAGAATAAACGTATTTGCATTCCACAATGTCAAAAAAATATGATGGTGAAAAGTAAATAAATATTATTTCTTTTGTTTCATTACATTGTCCTTTTTACAAGCCAATTGAGTAGCACTATGTAAGTAAGTAAGTTGACAGCAACTTCCTTCAGTAGCTAAATAATAATTTTTATCTATTTACCTAAACTTAACCATCAATCGTCACTAACAGATCATGTATCAATATTGATATTCTACTTTTTCTGGACAGCCTTATAATGTCAGAATGGCAGCCATATTTAGTAGCCAATGGCAAGCTTTTTTCGTAGGTATTTCATGTTCATATACTTAGAGGTCAATGGTAATAACCAATATTTGAACCTGTGCTTGCCTCTTACGAGCTGTATAGCAGAGGCCAATGGTCTATTCTACTCAGCAGACCTGGACCAACATAGGAAAATTAAACGCCTGATGAGATAGACACTAAATGTTACTGGTGCTTACTTTAAGACATTGCACTAATTTACTGGCTATTCTATCCCAAAGCAACAAATATGACAATGGTCAGTTTTCAGAACATTATGACAGAAATAGTTACGGCAGTGGTACCAATCCGGGCGAGCTGCTGATCAGCACTCTTAATTCAGCAGTTTTAATTCATTTAATATGTTTTACTACAAAGGTTATGCATTAAGAATTGATGAAAATATGTGACTGACTTTACTTCTACACATAGGGTGAAGTAACAGTATATTAGTAGTTCACGCAAAGTTCAATAACTTAGTTCAGGAATGTGCATGGCCTTCAGTATATTTTTTAAATTTACCTGTAGAGTTTAATTCTGGCACTCCAGACAACTTAGCATTGTGATCTTGTTGTGCAGTGCCATTGAGGAATGCCAACTTTTGAAGAGTTTCATTATTTAGCTTGGCTCTGTTATCATTGAAGAGTAAATCTCGAGCCATATCTAGTAGTTTGCTCTGTGGAAATAAATAATTGGTATTATGTAGTGCATTTTGTATGATTCTAGTTCCATAATGATAAAAAGTGAAGTAGAGATTTTAGATGCAGATATGTAATGTGGTTGTTTCAAACATTAGATCCTTTTACTTATGATTATTATTGGTTATTTTCTTTTTCACTTTATTATTATGCTATAATAAAATACATCAAGTTGTGCCTAATAATAATATTCCAGCAAAAAAGCTTGAGGACACCTATTAATATTTAACATAAAGTCAAATTTTTGTACAGAATATATATTTTTTGACTGATTAAAAGATAATTAACTTCTCTGGGTGTGGCTATAAGACACATACTAAGTATATTAACTAGTACAACACTAGGTATAATAAGTTGTTAATTATGTGATTTTTAATTATTTTTTCTAGATATTAATAAAATGCTAGTAAAAATGTTTTGATGTTACTTTTTGTTTTAGCTGTAATATTATTGAACTTATTATTTATATTAACAAATAAATGTTATGCTCAGGGCAGTTGATCTGATTTTCAAGTAGATAACTTACCAATTCATTATACTTCTTTAATACTATGTTCCGTTCTCTTTTCTCAGAATCCAGAAGTTTTCGGACATGGGCAAATTTAGCTTCCCATTTAGATAAGCTTTTTAATGCTTCATCTAGCTCATTTTGTAGTCGAGATGCCTCTGCCTCTGCTGCTGCCCATTGTGATCTTACCCATTCCATCTGCTTCATAAATGCTAAGAAACCTGGAAAAATGCCTTTTATATAGAATTCATAATTTACTTTTTATGTCTTGTTAATTTGCTTGTATCCATCAATAAGATCATAACTCATATCGAAACAGCATAAGGCAAGTGCCCATCACAAATAAATCTTAGAAAAAAAAATTACATGAAACCATAGTACAAGACTTAAAAATGTGGTGTTTCACACCTTTCAAGAAAAAAAGAGGTTTATTTGATGAAGATAATATGGAGGTTGCTATATAGAGCTGTGCATTTTTTTGTATTCTCCAGGAGACAGACATATCACTTGATGAATAGTTTACATACAATCAGATGTTTGAGTACTAACTCAAAATTATAGAGAAAATGTAAATATATAGATGCCTAGAACTTTCAAAAGCATTATTTCTTCAGATGAAATAGACAGCTTATAATTTTGAGAATAAAGTAACTGACATAAGTCCATACAACATATCAAACATAAATCAATATTGTACTTTCCACTTGAGTGAGCATTAGGGAAATAACTAAAATAAATGAATTCTTAATAAACATTATTTTCATGAATTCAGTTTAAATATGTTGTTTAAAAGTTTATAGGTAGGTGGGTAGGTACTTACTTACATGTTTGACATTACTGATGATTAATAAAATTTGAAGGTAAACAGAAATGTGTACAATAGACGCATTACGTTAAATTTAGATTACACGACAATAATTTTGATAAAATTGATATTTAATTAGCAATATACTTACAATCTTCTGCTGCACCATCATTTAAAACGTTATTCAAGCGATTTATATCGTCAAATTGGGCCACTAAAGAAAGGGCTATGCTAGTACCCGAGTCTGAATTTTCTGAATTCATGTTTGCTCAGTCAATATCTATATCACACGACAAGATAGTGTTATTAAAGTAACCACTATTATCATTTCACTGAAAACTTTGAAAATCCCTGTAGGTGGTACAGTTGATATCAAACTTTTAACGAAAATAAAATTCAAATAAACGAACGACCTTCACGCTTTCAAACCACAGCAAACTTCAACTTCATTTCAGTTAGCTGTGGCGACATTGACAAATGATTAGATCTATGTACAAGTGCTGCCACAAGTGTTGCCCCCTTCACTATCAGTGTTATGTCTCCCATATACACACGGAATTTCTTTACGGAATGCCTTTTTTTTCAATTTGGAATCGTAATCTCAGTTGAACATTGGTAGTCACTGAGTACAGATTTAAATGTCGCCACTAGACCAACCAAAAATGCATATAATAATAACTAGTTAAATAGTTGTTTTAATTTTTAAAGGAAAATACAGTAAAAGTGAAAAAAAAATCGAACGATATTATGAATGACGATATTTAATAAAGTTGCAAAAATTGTGGTTAAATTTTGATATGTTTGTCGAGCTCATTCTGAATTGTTCCAGAAAAATAATCGAATGAGGTAAAAGAAAATCTTTGAAAGAGCTCCGTCTGTCCTTTTCCCTTTTGTGATTCCGAACGCATTTCCCTGCTTGCGAAAGAATTTCAAAACGGAAAAAGTTTTTCATTTCCATTTATTTGTATGAATTCACTGAGGTCTCGTTTCCATAAAGGGGACTTTGAACCTAGGTCCCTCTACAAATGTTCGGAATAGTTGCATACTAAAAAAATTAAACAATATTATGACCGACACGTCCACGCTAATGAGTGGATCTACCACACACAATAATAATTTACCGTATGAAATTTGTAATGCGAGAAACCTTAAACAATATTGTAATTTTCTTTTTTCGATTAGGAAATCTTTACAAATAACCACTCACACGTCCACCGATACTTTACTATCCAAAAAAAAAGGTAGTTGTACGTCCAACGATACTTTTAAATTTTATAAAACCGTCATCTATCGATAACATACATTACTTTTTGCAAGTTTGAGTTGTGGAGTCAATAACTGACGAACTGCTTTACCAAATAATCATGAGATGGCAGTGTAAGAAGACTCGACAAATAAAAACAAACGTTTATATTCAGACCACTCACGCGTTGGTCAAGTGTTTTTGAAGGGCCAGCGATTTTGTCGTAAGTACTTTAGTTTTATTCACTGGTTCATAGATTATTATACATTAAAATAAACTAGATGATTTGTGCTTTATGATTAAGTATTCATATCTCAGGTTTAAGAATAAAATCAAGTCATATTTAGATTTCAAAGTATAGCTGTTTCGAAAAAAAATACGTAGGAGCGGCCATTGTTGTTATTGACCCAATTTTAGTTACTTCTACGTAGTTTTTCAGTGAAATATGAATTGATAGTTTGTCATAAACATAATAATACACTGTGAAAACAGAAATATACAATATTCACGGAAGATTCCATAAAAATGTCATTGTATTCCTCAGGTGTTTAGGTTTGGATAGATTGCTATCCACGGACGGAACTAAAATTGTTCAAATTAAGGCTGTGTACTAACAGCAAAATATGATTGCAATATTTTTTTCGTTTCGTGTAGTGGTGTTTCTTTGCCTGTTTGACATAAGGAATAATGTTATGTTATTTAATTATTGTCGACTTTTGCTATAATTTTTGACTTTTCTTGGTGGTTTCATCTCACTTTATTTCCCTTGTGGTGGTTTAATAATATAATTCAACAATACAGAAACACAGATGATACATCAAATACTACGCCTATACTGGAACATCACCATTTTCCTGTAAAAACTGGCTTTAAACAAAGTCGATGTTGGCAATGCACCAGCGAATTTATGCAAAGGTGGCTGTTTAATGGCGTACCACACATAATTGGTTGATTTTTTTTATTTATTTTTACAGTTACAAAGTTCACACATTTATTTATTTATTAAGGATTATTAAATAAAACACGACATTTATATTATTATTGGTGTTTATTTTGAAACCCCACCTAGAAAACACCATAACCGTCTTTTTTGAAGTTGCGTAAATAAGTCTGAACGAGTCCTTAAGCAGCCATCATGCTTATATTTTGAGTTCGCGAGCGAATCGAAAGCGCTTGGGACCATCGCGATAATATTATTGAGAGAGGTATTTTGTTTCGATTTATTTAACTACTTAGAGTTAATTATTCATAAAGATTCATGCATCATTTTAAAGGAAAAAACGTCTAGTTTGTTGTGCCATTGTTTAATTGGTAAAATAAATAATATTTTTTCGTTGTGGTGTAAATGAATACAAAATTCATGTTCTTTCACCTTCAAGTTCAATATTTATACCTATTTTTAATACATTATATTAAATTTTCAGACCTTAAAAAATATTTAGATTTAATATGTAGTCTTCTATAAAATTTTCGTAGTATTTTTATTTACTCTAGGTATTACAGTTAAGAAGCTATAAAAGTTTTTTGATACACCATGCGAGCGCGATACCAACCGAATCAGCGCCACGCGTAGTTGGACGGACAACGGTATAATAGGTACCTATTAGGTCCGGACGTGTGAGTGGATAAATAATTAATAAATGGGCTAGTAGAGAACCTAGAGAGGATACGTGTGTAATAAATATATTGTATTGTATAAATCCCCAGAAAAGTATTAATAAAGGCTCGGTTCTTCTGCTTATTAATAAATCGAATATTTTTATTAATAAATCGAATTTGAACTGAGAGACAGGCAGAGATATTCTATATATAATATTCTACTAATTGATAAAAATGTTGTCTAATCGTATCGGTAGAGTTTACTTTCCCGTCTCTATTTTTCATCAAACCCATCCAAGCGTCGTATCTAAAAATTCAAAATATATTATTATTATAATTATTTCATAGAAAAATAAAATTGCAGTTTCTAAAATTTTTAAATTTTATGGTAACACTGCACTCTGTGACAAATTCATTTGACAATTATGTTGACACATGATGTGACATTTGACGTTTTGCTATGATTGTGAACTGCGGCTTCGCTTGCTTTGGTAATTGGTTGTGCAAAAATTCATGTCAAAACGCGATGACGTTCGGTTGAGGACGGTGGTTAGTCGTTGGTATTTTGCTTGTTAGCGAATTATTCTGAATTTCTATTAATTCCCAGCGGTACCGGCGATTAGCCGGAAGTAAATCGCGATGGCCGACGAGGATAATAATTGTGATGATGGTGATGTGAAAGCAGGGCAGTTTAAACTTCGAGGAAGAAAAGGTGCTCTGAAGAAGAAGAATATTTACTTCGTGAAAGACCACAAGTTTATGCCAAGATTCTTCAAGCAGCCAACGTTCTGTTCACACTGCAAGGATTTTATATGGTGAGTAGTGTTTTTAGCTATTATTCGGTCATTGATTGAGAATATAAATAGGCTATGTTTACAGGGAAATTCGTTTTGGATTTAAGCGCGGTATTCGCCTGATAACGATGTTAAATACCGTGTTAAATCAACAATAATACAATGTATATACTTGGTATAAATAATTTTATGAAATAGGCTGAGTGGTTTGGTGTATTTGTAGCTATTTGACTTATTTGAAATATTATATCTAAACTTCATCAAGCGTCTAAACGAGTTTATAAAATATTGAATAATAATATCATTAGGCTTTCTTATTGCAATATAAGGAATAATATGTAATTTAAAGTTTGTATTAACAATGGTCTGCAGGTGAAATACACTTTCATGAAAATTAATAAATAGTAAATAAATCAATAGCAAATTTAAAATCTTTGTAAAATGTAATTAGTATATGAATAGGTATATTTAAAAAAAATGGTTAGCTACTTAGTTTTATCCCACCTTAAAAAAAAGAATGGAATATATATTTCATATAAATGAAAATTAATTGTGAACACAAGTACTTTCTTTTATAAATTACTAGCTGATCCAGTAAATATTATTTTATCCCTATCACCTAACAGTAAAATATACCTACTTTATAACCTTTTCCAAACTTGTACATACCAGATATAAATAAACTAGCCGTATACCCATGACTGTAAGCATCGAAAAGATTTTCATATAAACTTTTATACCTCTGTGTAACACAGGGTTGATGATTAAAACTCAAAGTAGCCGTTGTGTAACTACATATGCACATCAAATTCTATCAAGAATGTACTGACGGATTAAGTGTGAAATAGTACCAGACATACAGAAATAGAAATAGAAAATCTTGTATTTCATTTACATCTTACATAAGGTGCTTGTTTGACGAGTCTATATAATACTAAAGATTAGTTTATATATTGTCTTTAACGATACTAAAATTTACCACTACATCGGAATGCGATCACACACATATAGACCTTTTCCATTTATAATAATAGCAAGGAATTATATGGATGAATAGAAAAGATGTGAAATAAGATTTTATACAATAGATTCTAAAGGTATAAAATAATATAAAAATAATAAATCTAAACTCTTCAAGTTTAACGCATTTGAACAAGTGTTAAAAAATGTTTTTGACTAATTTATTTTAAATGATTTATGTTTTTGATTAGATCGATGTGGAGTTCAAATGTCAGAAACCTGTTGAAAATCCTGAGCCCTGATCGTCAAAACCTGAAGTCCCAAATCCTGTCCAAAACTAGGAAGACTTTGTTATAACTTTGTTGAATGACCGTTTTTGTAAAAATATGTTGGCAATTATATAATGAAAAACAATTTTTATTTCTTCATAATTATAAAGACTCACAACTGAAGTTGTCTGAATTTTGTTTAAGATATGACCTTTGCTGCTTCTTTGGTACTTTAAATCTGTGGAATACTTTGCTATTTTTCAATCAATTATTTTATTTTATAATATTTAATTATTAAAATAGTACACTGAATTATACAGGCTGCCCTGTACCAATATTAAATATTAAAATAATACCAAATATAAATAAATAGTATAACAGTACATATTGAATTACACACTTGCATGCATATTGTTAAATTAAAACTCTTGATTCCTATTTATCCAAATCTTAGCAATTACAAATCCAGACTATTAAAATATTAAAGGAATCAAATTTTTGTTTGAATAAATGTGAATTTGGAAGAGTTTGTGCTTTTTGTAAAGCATCTCATTATCAGATCTAAATGCTTTTCTGTGATAAAAGATGCTATAAAATATGATTGCATTTATATGAAAATTAATAATATTACTCATTTCTTGATGCATGTAAGTAACAATGATTTCACAGGCGAGGTTCACCTGGTTACATGAATGACCCAAACAAAAATTCCATACACTCATAAATAAAATTAAAACTTAAAACAAAATATTGAAGGAAAAAAATGCTGCTACTGCTGATTTTTTTTTCATACTAGGTATTAAATAATAGTTTTTTTGGTAATTGATATTGGTAATGGTGTGTTGCCAACCTGAAGCCAGGATGTTAGGCCTAAACTAAATTTACCGGACCTGAACACTTTTATAGTACAGAGGAACACTAATTAAACATTCTTATGTAATGTAATGCCCAATTCTTATGTAATGCCCAGTATGTAATGGAAGTGTGTATTAAAAAAAATGCTTTTTCAAGTTGAATCCAAATATATCTTGTTTAATTTCCATTAAACATAATTTTCATCATAGGGTTGCAAAGTTTTGGGTAATCATAGGTTTTTCTTATGATATTGGAAGGCAAACAAGCAGACGGATTTCCTGATGGTAAGAAATTCACGCCGCCTAGAGACAACAAAGGTTGTAATGGTGCATTGTCAACCTCAGGCCGGGATGTTAGGCCTTAAGCAAAAGTAAGTTTACTGGCTACTTTATTATTGTATTGTATTGTATTAACTTTATTCTTAGTGTTGTTATCTCTTTGACTTCTAAACTACAAAACTTAAAAAAAAATGCGGGACAATCTGTAAGCACAAACACAAAACAAACTTAAGAAAATCACTCCTGTGCCATATTACATTTTAATCAGAAATGTACAAACTGTCTGGAACGATGGAGGTGTTATTTAAGAAAAAGAAAAACCAAACATAATAGCCAAATAATAAACATTTAAATTGGCATAAATATACTACTAGTAGTTTCAAGAAGCTTTGCCTCTGCAACTTGGCTTTTACTGTACCAATTTTGATAAAACAAAGCCTATATTACTCAGGGATAATGTAGCATTCTAAGGATGAAAGAATTTTTGAAAACGGTTTAGTAGTGAACCCTATTCAAAAATTTACCACCCAGTAACAATATTCTACATACATCCATATCTTCAGTAGTAGGCAGGGAGTATCGAGTGCCAGACCTCACATTCCTGACAAACCTGTCTGGCTTTCTTCACATTCATAAACCTTTTCATACAAACACGCTGGTTTCAGAGAATCTTGACACCATCCTCGGATAATATCTGAGTGATCTGATTGTGGAATGTCAACCTTAGTCTCTTGGGTACCTTTTTTTTTTTTTTGACGAGTGGAAATCCTCATGGATACCCGCCACTTTCGGGGGAAGTGACGGGCTATGCCTGACTCCTACCGGCTAAAAACACTCGGTGACCGTCCTCTGTGCGTATCGGGTGACTGCGGGATCTCCGAAGAACGCACCGCTGTCACCCTTACACCTGCCCGAAGGCTCATCCGTTCAGAAGGGGGAGGCCTTCTGATGGCATCACTTTGACGACAGCAGCATGGGGTCACACCATGCTATGCTGCCTCACGTCCAGGGCTGCTTTATAAGTCAACTGACACCCCGATCAGTTGACTTATACCCCAACCCCCTTTTAGTCGCCTCTTACGACAGGCAGAGGATACCGTAGCCCTATTCGTCGCCCGGTACTACAGGGCCCAGTCTCTTGGGTACCTATATCCCATCCACGTTAGCATTGTATATATGCTTTGTCAATTACATTCTGTTTTTTTTTAAATGGCATCATACAACCATGATTGTATCATGGCTATGTATTGATGATTGTATGATGTATTAAAAATTTTGATAGACAGGACAACGTTTGTCAGGTTGGCTAGTTGTATAAGCTCATTTTTATGGCAAAATATAATTATAAATACAGCTAACAAGCACACTCCTTTCACCGCAGCCTTTCGATCCCATAAATGTTTTATTGAATCAGGCGTTACTTTGCGGAATTCCATTATAACAGATGTAAAATAAGCCTTTATTTTGCTAATTCCGCGTAAGCAGTGTAACTGTTGTGGCAAATAATCCTCCAAACGACACAGAATGTGACAAGCCTAACTGACGTTCCCACCACCCACCTCCGCGACCAGAACACGACGATAGGAAGAGCTCGGGAAACAATATAAATTGTCACGTTCTTTACATGTGACAACCCTACCTAAAGTTCCCACCTCCCACCTCCGCGACCAGATCACAAATAGAGTCCGAACACGGGAAACAAAACCACTTGTCACGTCCTTCGCCAACTTTAAATGTATAAGTGCATCGCTATCCTGTGGCCGGTGTACCGACTACACTGCCCTCCGTAGCGGAACATGACAGTGTCATTATGGCGGCAGGAATAGTCAAGGCGGTGGATTCCTATCCGGGCAAGTTTTTTTTATGACATTGGAAGGCAAAGAAGCAGACGGATTTTCTGATGGTAAAAAAATCCCGCCGCCTAGAGACACCAAAGGGGGTAATGGTGCGTTGATCAATCAGAGGCCGGGATGTTAGGCCTCGAGCAAAAGTAAGTTAACCGGCTACCATTCCCTCCGAACCGGAACACGTCATGACGTTATGGCGGCAGGAATAGATAAGATAGTGGTACCAATCCGGGCGAGTTGCTGCAAAACTCTACTACCTAGTAGGATATCACGGTGTTAGTGACGGCAAGCCTACGCTCGCCTTTTACTAGCTGGCTGGCACAGGAAGGCAGATGGTCTATTCTACAAAGGAGCCCGGACCAACACGGTTGCTGCAAAGCATTCTATCACCAGGGCTCCTGTTAAATAACCTTTGCTTGCCTCTTACGAGTTGCCAGGTTGAACGATAGATGGTCTATTCTACACAGAAGACCCGGACCAACCCGGAACAAAATGCTCATACCTGTATATCACAATACTCATTTCAAACCGCCTTTATGTCGCTGTGTGGGCTTACAGATGTGAGATGACTATAAATGTATCCAGGAAAAGATTTAAAAGACATAAAATTGGTTATATGACAAGAACAAAATACAATACCTTTTACGACCTGGAAAATGTAAGGGCCCAAGACATAAATTTAAAGTTATTAAATCATATCATAAAAGCTGAAAATCCCGATAGACCCTACACCTATGAATTTTATGGTGCAATAATATTTTATTAGTTGTGGAACATTTTGTAAAAAAAAGTATCTTCACGCCCATATCCCCGAAGTGGTAGGCAGAGGCACAACTAGGGCACCCATGACTAGCCGAAGACACTAAGTCCCACAATGTGATATGTGGCAAGCCTATCGCCAAACGGGTACATATCTAATCCCGAGCAACGTTTTTTTTATTACAAAATTGGAAAAACCCAATTTTCTTTTGATTGCCCGACCCGATCAAACCCGGAATATTTTATACTTTTATTTTTTTGAAGAAATGCGTATATTTTTTCCCGTGTTGGTCTGGGTCTACAGAGTAGATTAAACCATCTGCCTCTCTGCCAGGCGGCTTGTAAGAGGCGACAGGTTAAAATATTGGTCATTACAAAGAAGACCACTGGTTGTATAGTGCTATGCAGCAACTTGCCCGGGTAGAGATCTACCGCCTTACCTATTACTGCTGCCATAATGACTGTCATGCTCCGGTTTAGAGGGTAGTCGGTAGACTTGTACAAAAGGCATTCCATCCCGAACTCCGGACAGCGACACACCTGTAACATTTATGGTGTATATATTGCACACCGTGTGCAGTAGTTGGATACAATTTGAAAGATAGGATAGCTTACATCTCAATATAAATTCACAATATCTATATACGTGATGCCAAAACTTTGGACCCCTTTTTACGAAAATTGCGCGGACGAAGGAGCATAAAATTTGGCACACTTATAGTTTATGTGTAGGAGAAGTGTAGAACTTTAATATTTTTTAATAATAATGCTTATAAAGTACATTCAATCAATAAATAAAAGATTACCCACACTACCCTGCATTTGACACACACAAACAACCATATTGATGATAAAGATAAAAGATCACTGATGGCGCACCATACAGTTTGGAAACAAAGTAGTTGGTCTTGAGAAATGAAGATGGCGTTCTAATCAACAAGATATTGAAATGTATTATGGTCGAATTTCGACCAACGGGCAACCACTAGTTATTTTAATACAACAAAAACCTTAGTCGCAGCCGGATGATCGGATCCAATAGTTAAATCTTAATTTATGTATACCTATGTAAATTACCTACGTGTCGCATAGTTTATATGGTCTACAGAATGCTAAACTACTTAACCGATTTCAATGAAATTTGCACTCCATGTGCAGTTTAATCCAACTTGAAAGATACGTTTTAATTTATAGTAAAAAATACTTTGCGAACGAAGCCAGGACAGGCAGCTAGTATTATAATAATACCGTCTCTACCAACCCTCAACGGACTTGGCATGAATATATAAATATATCTGTCATAAAATAATGTAGCTCTAAAAGTACTTTCGAACTGTTGTTAGCTTTAAACGTGAAATCCTTGGCTATCCTGTATTTTGTACCTACTAAACAAGTGTCACGCAGCAGAAGCCTATCAGTCTCAAAGTGAGACGGAACCTGCTTCCTATCAAACGTCTTCGCTAAATTCTCTTTACCTATAATATCTTTAACGTTAGATGTCTGTAAGACTTCGTAAGAATAAAACCTTTATTTATTAAATACTACATCCCACTCGCGGCTTCGCTTGTTCAAATATATATTTTGTATGAATTGTAGTCTATTTGTTGTTCTGGTGTATAAACCTGTACTATTACTATTATATACTATTCTTGTAAAGTTTTTTGTAAATCCGTTCAGTATTTATTGTGTAGGGGAGAGTGTGGATGAAAGAGCCAGTTTTTTAAAAGATTCGAAAAACATTCAAAACAACTGTATATTGAAATAAAAACGCATAGATGAATAAACTGCTTTATTAGACTTGACAAATCAGAAATAAAAATATAAAAAACATTGCTGTAACATAGTTAAATCTTAATTTGAAAAAAAGTTAGAAATCGGCTCTTTCAAAGCCTAATGTGATTGAAGGAGCCAACGCATGTCTTGAAAGAGCCGGCCATTATTACCGCGCACATTTGTGTGCCCTCATACATTGAACAGAAAAAAATTCAAGACGAAGTAGAAATAAGGTAGACATAATAATTAAATATCAGCCTAGATTTCCTTTTATCTCCTAATTAACATGTAAGATAGGAAAACAAACAATAATATTAGTTTTAACCTAGTTCGATCTCTAGTTAGACTCAAAGCTTGTTTAAATCAATATCTTAAAACTAGATAATTTTTATTAACTTTAATCAGTCTTAAGTTATTACTACTAGTGAACACAGCTTTAAGCGAAAAATGTTTAAAATAATAAATTAATAACAGTTAAAACAAAAGTAATTAACAGCACCTTTCTGTCCACATGAGTCATGTGCCCACTTTTCACAAACTTTACATTTGAGCCATTCTTCCTTACTATTAAAATACACACCATTACAAACAACACACCTATTTTTATGTGCATTGGTATCTTTTTTTATTTTTCTCATTAAGATAAAGGAATTTCATCACTTTCATCAGTCGAATCACTCGATTTGTCATCTATTTCTTCTACTTTTTTCGATTTCTTACCAAGACTTTTAATATTTTTTCCAGTTTTCATGTTAATTGTTATATTTTTTTGTTTCTTGTTTATCTGGTTTTCTTCAATTTTATTTTTTTAGGAGTGTCTGTTATGATAGCAGAGGACATTATACGATTCCTGTTTACAGATTTCTTCCTAGGACCAGCCTTTAAAAATGGTCTTACTTCTTCAGACGATAAAATTTGAGCAATGGAAGTAGAGGTTTTTGGCATCCAGGCGTTGCACATGACAATGCATCTAAAACTGTGGTAGTGATGGACTCTTGACACACATTTATTGGCGACAACAATGAAGGTGACTGCTCACGACTATCAATGACTGAAGGTGCCTTCGGGATTGGGTCGTTCGTTATTTCCGCAGGATTTGGTCTGTCTGTGACAAATGACGTTAGGAAATCATCGTCGGCAAATACGTTTGAGTTTAGTGAATAAAAAAATTTTTTTAAAGTTTTAATAAAACTTTTCGTAATATTGCTTAGACTAAAAGCAGATAAATATGCTTCATTAACAAACTGCGCGATTTGGTATATAGTTACAGTTTGTCCTGGGTTTGACAGCATCCATTCATTCATGGCGATTCTATATCGTGTCTTAAACGGCCTGTAACATCTAGCGGTTGCAGTCTATGGCTGCAATGAGGAGAAAATGTTAAAATTATTATCGACTTTTCTCGGGTTAAGTCAATCATCTTCAAGTCAACATGAGAAGCATGGTTATCCATAATAATCAATGCCGGATTTTCTGGCGATGGCTTGATATGCTTAACAAAATGCGTCATGGCTTGTAGATAAGTTGTCTCGGTCATCCAACCCGATAAATTAGCTAATGCAAGTGCTCCAGGAGGCCCATTGGTTAGCATGTGGTCCTTAAAATGAACTCTAGGGAAAACAAAGACCGGTAGGATAGATTTACCAGCAGCGTTTAAAAAAAAGAGTTGTGACCAGGATACCACGTTCAGCAGAGGTGACCTGTCCTATTTGCTTTGAACCACGTTCTGCAATAACTTTGGGAGGAGCTGTTACTGTACTACATCCAGTTTCGTCAGCATTAAAAATCATATGTGGCGCAAAGTTAAACTTGCCATAAAGCGTTGTTCAATTGTCAAAAAACAGGTTAACATTAGTTTTACTGAAGCTAGTGGGGTTTATTTAAGGCTAGTCAGGTTTTCTAACTGCGAGGTCTTAGTGTCGAGTCATAAAGCCCCTTAGCCATTCCACTGAAGCTGTTTTATTAATTATTAGGTTAACTTCCCATTTATTGGGGCATATATTATTAGCCATAGCATATTCATAAGCTAATTCTCTAGTTTGCTTCTTAGTCAATCCATGACATAATTTTGAGGCAGTTTTTAAATAAGAAACCAATAAGTCTTCTTGTTGTTTTAAAAAATACGCTTGTTACTAGTATTTGGACAATGAACATATGAACGACCCGTGTTTCCAGATTGTTTGTATTTTTTGATAATTTTTGCCAAATAAGCTCAGAAAATATTGTTATCTTTAGCCGTCTTATTAATTGAATGTCCTTGCTCAAGAACATTTCTGACCGCTTCTTCTCTTGTAATTTTTGGGGATCTGGAGCGCTTACTAGACATTGCTGACACTATCGTGCCTAACATTCCTGCAAAAAAAACAAATGGTATTATTTTATCAACCGCCAAATATTAAATAACGAAATGACTAATGAATTACAAGTAATAAAACATCTATTTTACATAAATAATAATCTTAAATTCAAATCAAAATGCTTTGAAAGAGCCGGCTCTTTCAAAGCATTTAAGAATGGCTCTTTCATAGCATATGCCTTATATCCACATAACCTTAAAATATAGCACTTACTTATAATTTTTAATTAAAACAATGCAGCGTTTATAGACTACTAATACGAGTATATGTTAAAACTTCCAGGATAGTTAAAATTTACTTACCTGAAACAGTTTCTTACTAAACTACTTGGTAAAAACACAAAAAAGAAAACTTTCTGGTCGCAAAATTTTTGACGTCGCGTAACTCGGTCCCAGGTTGCCGCACAACAGTAAAACTTTGGGAGCTAACAGCTACCCGGTGTTGCCAATTAATGGGTACAATCGATGCTTGGTAGGAAATGCAAAAGTGCATCAAATCGAGATCGGCTCTTTCAAAACTCGGCTCTTTCATCCACACTCTCCCCTATGAGAGTTACAAACTACCATCTATTCTTATGAACTTTCGTATGTATAATATTGACAGGATAATATTTTGATGATAATCCCTGCTTCCATAGTAATATTATGTGCTCTTTCACAGCTAATATGGTTAATAGAATTTGATAAAATTTGATATGTATGTAGCTAATAATCCGAGTTTTAATTTTAGCTATTTTTTTTTCAAAAATCAATCCACAAAGCACTTTAATAAGGGATGAAAGTTTGTATGAAAATCGGTACAATTCTATGCTGACGAAGTCGCAGGCAAACAGCTAGTTTTAAGAAAAAGTGATTCTCGATGTACAAGGTCTATTACTTTTTTATGAGATTTGATAGCTAACAAGTACACGGATCTCCTGATGATATCCTAGTCCTCTAGAAACTATGTCTGTAAAAAATATATAGGTACATCGCTGTCCTGTGGCCTGGGTGTTAGGCCTATTGTGCAAGTCTACTGGCTCCCTACCTTCCGCACCGGAACATCACGCTGTCATCATGGCGGCAGCAATAGGTACGGCGGTGGAACCCTATCCACCATTCATCACAACCATCATTCTTTTCACTCAGTCCAAAATTCCGCCCAGTAGTCAAATTGTCCAAGTTATTGCGAAGTTAGAAACTTGTAATGAAGTTTTGGGAATAAGTTTCAAATGGAGTAATGCCACTAGGGACTACTAAGAATTCAGTGTATAAACTTGCTAACAGTTCGTAATAGTTCTTTTTTTTTGTATGACATTGGAAGGCAAACAAGCAGACGGTTTTCCTTTACCTATTCCTGCCGCCATAACGTCACGACGTGTTCCGGTTTGGAGGGTAAGGTAGCCGGTAAACCTACTTTTGCTCGAGGCCTAACATCCCGGCCTCCGGTTGGCAACGCACCATTGCCACCACCAGTGTCTCTAGGCGGCGTGAATTTCTCACCATCAGGAAATCCCTCTGCTTGCTTGCCTTCCAATATCATAAAAAAAAAAGAAATTCACGCCACCTAGACACCAAAGGTGGTAATGGTGCGTTGCCAATCTGAGGCCGGGATGATAGGCCTCGAGCAAAAGTAAGTTTATCGGTTACCTTACCCTTAAAATCGGAACACGTCATGACTTTATGGCATCAGGGATAGGTAAGGCGGTGGTACTAATCCGGGTGAGTCGCTGCGAAACTCTACCACTTAGTCAGATGTCAAGGTGTTAGTGACGGTAAGACATTATTCGCCTTTTACGAGCTGCCTGGCAGGAAGGCAGATGGTCTTTTCTGCAAAGGAGCCCGGACCAACACGGCTACCCAACGTTGGAGGTGCATACCCAATAATCTGATAGCAGCCCTGAGGTCGAGGACGGCGTTGTAGAAGAAATCAGCAAATTTTAAATATTCATTTATTGTCACAAGTTGCCTCTGTCATCTAGCGGTTTAGGTGTTGAATTTGACTGCATGAGGTCCCGGGTTCGATTCTCGGGTCAAGCAAAAAAATAAAATTTATTTTTTCGATTTTCTAATAAAAAGAAATATGTTGCTCGAGATCGGATATGTGTCCGGTTGGCGATAGGCTTGCCACCTATCACATTGTAGGACTTAGCGTCTTCGGCTAGTCGTGGGTGCCCCTGTTGTGCCTCTGCCTAGCTCTTGGGATGTAGGCGTGAAGATACAGAAAAAAATATTTCCATGCATTAGGACTTGGTCCCGGTTTTGGTCATTTAGAAACACAAGTCGATTACAATTGTTGTTAAGGAGTTATTGCCCCGATGATGCATAAATATCAAAGCTGGTTGTCTGAAAAATAATGGTTACTTACTTTGTAAAAAGTCTTATTTATAAACTGTGTCTCAAGCGGCTATATCAATATTAATAGAGGTACTTGACATAATATTTTGAAAATTTATCACTTTATTTTCTTTTATGCTAAACCTCTTCGGTGATATGGGTGTGAAGATACAAATAATTGTCCCTGTCAGGATTCGAACCCCTGCCACGTAAATGTGGTGACGTAAGACGTTTATGCTAACAATTTGAAAGAGGCGGTTATTAATACTAGTTTATTGTTCATCTATACTAATATCATAAAGAGGAAATGTTTGATTTTTTGTTTGTTTGTTTGAAGCGAGTATCCTCCGAAACTACTGGACCGATTTCAAAAATTCTTTCACCTTTAGAATACTACATTATCCCTGAGTGACATAGGCTTTCTTTCATCAAAATCGGTGCAGTAGAAGCCAAGTTACGCAGAGCGAAGCTGCTTGAAACTGCTCGTTCATTACTATGCGTCAATAGTAAAACTGCTAACTACCCACCAGTCTATCATATACGAAACAAGTTAATCTGATTTGATAGATCATTAATTACTGAGTCAGAACGAGTATTACGGTATTAACCTTGAAGTTTGGACAAATCCGCACAGTCATGGGTAAACCCACTCTCAGTTATAGAATAGAATATTTTTATTTCACTTGGACCTGACACAGATTCTTGTTACGCCCCTGTATCTGTATAAATCTAAAATAAAAAAAAAGAACGCGACCACTCACTGAGTTAGATTCGGCGAAAGAAATTCAGCGGGCTTGTCTTTTTTGTGATAAATCTAATTTGCAAAAATATATTTAAATCAAATATATTTTTTTTATTCGACATAGGTACTATATCGTATTGTTTTCATCGTCACATTATGTGATAAGCGGCAAACCTATGGCAAACCGGGCAATACCCGATCAACGTTTTTTTTTACCCCGGTGAGAATATTTGGGTGTTAAAAGCTTCAATTGTCTGTGGCATCATAGCTTTTGAACGGTTAGACGAATGCCGATTATTTATCGTTTAAAAGTTGATGTGATCTAAATAATTCTTAGCTATATTTCTTTAAGGCTTTGTAGAGTGTCATGTTTTGTTTTATTTTAGGTTATATTAGAAAAAAAAAACACCTACCTTCACCGAACCGGGAATCGAACTCCAGACTAGTCAACGCCAACATCGCATGATTAGACCATAGCTATAGAGGCGATAGTGCACAAATGGAATTTATTCATTCATTAACTAAACTAGATCAATAAATAAGATCGTTCTATTGATAAACCATTAGCATAGGACGAGGTGTGTATTTTACCTAAACCTTGACGCTCGATCCAATTTTTTGCAGAGTCGACTCTCCAATTATTCCACCTCCAGTAATTACTGAGAATTGGTGGCTACTTGCTGGATAATTACCAGATAATGAAATAAATTACACGTTTTATCGAGGTATCTCTGCAAAGTATTATTCAAACATCTTTAACAAGGTGATTTTCCGTTGAGCGAAATATTTAGCTGAGTTTTGTTTAGAAATATCGGAGCAAAATTCTTTATATTTGAGTTTAATAATGTCTGAAAAAAGTATCTTCACGCCCACATCCCCGATGTGGTAGGCAGAGGTGAGGCAGTAGGCACATCCAGGCACCCACGACTAGCCGAAGTCATTAAGACCCACAATGTGATAGGTGGCTAGCCTATCGCCAACCGGGCACATATCCAATCCCGAGCAACGTTTTTTTATTAGAAAATTGGAAAAACCCAATTTTCTTTTTGTTGCCCGACTCGGCATTCGAACCCGGGACCTCAGGCAGTCAAGTCCGAGGCGATAATAATGTCTAGTTAAGTATTAACATTGCTTTAAAAATGATATAATCTAGCTGATCCGGCAAATGTTTTGCAATTTAAATTTTTAGATTTTTTTTATAGAAAGAAGTAAATAAAGTGGGTTGGGCCACCCTTATCACTTAGGGCGATGAAAAATAACAACAGACCAAGTGAAACAGACCAACAGAACAGACCTACCAAGTGGGCATATATAGGGTTTTTCAATTGGCGCGGGTAGATTTTGGTGGCCTGTGGTGGCCATTTTGTTTTGGTGTCATCTGTCAAATCTTTTGTTTATTATTCAGTAACTTACACCAAATCATCATGGCAAGTTACACAATTAAACAGCAAGTTTAAATGTGAAAACTTTATTATTAAATTTAGTGTTTATTGATATTCTAACAAACAAACTGACATTCGCATTTATAATATTAGTAAATGTATAGGTACCATGGGATTCTTTTTATTTTATATGTTTCCCGTGTTGGTCTGGGTTCCTTTTTAGAGTAGACAGGCAGCTCGTAAAAGGCGAGCATAGGACCGTCACTAACACCGGGACATCCGACTAGGTGGTAGAGTTTCGCAGCGACACGTCCAGTTTGGTACCACCCCCTTACGTAATCCTTCCGCCGTAACGTCAATGCTTGCCGTTGACGTGTTCCGGTTTGGATGGTAAAGTAGTCGGTAAACTTTTCTAACTTTTTGCTCTAGCACTAACATCCCTGCTTTAGGATGGCAACGCATATTTACCGCCTTTGGTGTCTCTAAGCGGCGTTAAATTCTTACCATCAGGAAATCCGTCTGCCTGTTTACCTTCCAATATCATAAAAGGTTTTAGTTTAGGTATTTGTATGTAAAATTAATGGAAATATTTTCTACTAGTGATTTCCCCACGACTACGAATAGATGTAGCAGGTGTTTGTTATATTTGTTATTCTGATACCTAAATATAAAACACAGAAGTATTAGTATTATAGAATGTTGCTTTTGTTGTTTCTAATATTTATTTCTTACTAAAAAAATCCGTTTGTTGTTCGATGTTGATTAATACGTGATGCCAAAACTTTGGACCCCTTTTTACGAAAATTGCGTGGACTCAGGAGCATAAAAATTGGCACATTTATAGATTATGTGGGTATGTATGGACTAGTGCCGAACGCTAATATTTTTTAATAATAATGCTTATAAAGTACATTAAATCAATAAAAAAACATTACCCACACTACCATGCATTTGACACACACAAACAAATGTATTGATGATAACGATAAAAGTTGACAGCTGGCGCACTAAAAATTTAGAAACAAAGTAGTAGGTCTTGAGAAATGAAGATGGCATTCTTAGCAACAAGATATTAAAATTTGGATATTAAAATGGGCGACTACTAGCATACTATTAAAAGAAAATCACGTAGTTTCGTTGTTTGTGGTCTTTCAGAGCTTGAAGATATATTACTTTTATGTATTTGGTCAGCGAAAAAGCACTCGGATCTTCTGACGGTAAGGAACAACCGTGGCCTATCGACACAATAGATGTTATAGGTGCGTCGCTGTCTTGTAGGCGAGGTATTAGGTTTAATTTGCGAGTTTACCTTCTAGCATGCCCACCAAACTGGAATATCAGAGTCATTAAGCGGTAGGAATAGGAAATTGGTGCAGAGCACCAGCAGTGGAAAATTTTTATTTATAGTTTTTAGAGCTTTTAAGTTTGTATCCTAATAGGTGCCTTAAATGTAAGTTGTTAAGGGACGTACAGTGTGGCACAAACCTAATTAACGTTGTTTTTAAGTAATACACCAAAATATTTTTAAGTACCCACAATCATATTTGTATAATAAATCTGTACGCCTACTCGACAGGTTTTAGAGACCAATTTTGGAGGATGAATCATCAGTGTAATACCTAAAGCCACAGAATAAATGACTTTTGACTTTTTTAACTTAGTGTTCATGGAATTTTCGTTATCCTGTCAATTTTTAGTGATTTTTTTTAATCCTACAAAGCAGTCAGTGAGAGGCGAGCGTTAGATATCGTTTCGAGGAGAATACACTCAGATAAACCTCGTGACTGTGATTAGACGCTAGACTATTTGCAATACTTTACCCACTATACTTTTATCGCCTCCGTGGTCTAGCGGTCCAGGTGTTGGGCTTGACTTCATGAGGTCCCGGGTTGGGCAAAAAAACAAAATGTGGTTTTTCCAATTTTCTAATAAAAAATGTTGCTCGGGATTGAATTTGTCCCCGGTTGGCGATAGGCTTGCAACCTATCACATTGTTGGACTTAGTGTCTTCGGCTAGTCGTGGGTGCCCTGGTTGTGCCTCTGCCTACTACTTCGCGGATGTGGGCTTGAAGATACTTACTTTACCCAAATTTTAAACACTGCCTTACATATTCTTATTTGCTACTACCAAAACATAGATGATAGCTACTGAGTACTGCCGTCTTTCAGTCTTCGGAGGAACGGATAGCTACGCAATGAGCGTACGCGACCATTCTGAGGACAATAACCTTCCCTAAATGTATTTTTGGTTTCTTTAGGTGTGTATTTCTTAATATAAAAAAAATATTTGCGATTTACGTGTGACAGATGGCAGTACTGGCGCAAATATGACGGAAAATCGTCAGCTGATACAAAGCTGTGATTTCGTATTGATTTCGTAGCGTGCTTCAAGGCGTTGTATTATCGTTGTATGAATGATTCAGTTTGGCGCAACATTTATATGAAAAAAAAAATGTTTAGTTTGATATGTCTTTTATTTACTTAAATCATATGACACTAGTTGCCTTAAATCTGAATGCCTTTAGACTTACTTTCAAATTAAACGGGTTATACCTTTTCACCATACTTGCTGTCAAGTGTCTTGTGTCACTTAAGCCAAACTTCATACAAAATTCGGGTATGCTATACATATATCTATGGAATATCCGCCTCTTATTACGTAGTATTTGTGTACTCTTTGTAATGATTATTCAATGCGGTTGTTAATACTAGAAAGATTCCGTATTTATGAATCACAACTTGACAACTAGGGGGTCTTGGGCATATACTACGGGTGGTCACGAGGAAGAGGGGGCTAAAAATGTTCGAAAATCGGTCAAATGGTATGGGTATGTTCCGTAATAAAGATTAAATTGATGTGTAAATGATTAATTATATAACTTTATCCATTTTTGAGCCCATATTGGCAGTGTCATGTGCCGGTCCGGAGCGTAGTGTAGCTGATACCTGGATACCATAGGACAGCTGCTGCTGCTACGACTAATACCATATATGGTTTCAATAAGCCATGATTGTCTCTAATCAGGAGAGCTTTGTGCTTTTTGCTGTTTCATTACACAAAATAAATAATAATCGCCTCTGTGGTCCAGCGGTTCGGCGTTAGAATTGACTTGTTGAGGTCCCGGGTTCGATCCCCGGGTCGGGCAACAAAGTAACTTTAAAAAAGGTCATCTGATGTTTTACATGTTTACAGTGGGTTGAGCATTTAGAAACTAAAACAACAATTACAGTCACTTGATCATTGTGACTCTGCCAACTTTTTTATAAAAAGTTTTTTATAAAAAATAATTGGTTTAAGACACCAAAGTATTACAACTCTCTCTATCCATCTCATAAGGGACTTGATGTGAACATATGTATTTGTTAAATATAACAATAAATAATTAAATATCTCTGGACATATTTTAGTACTAATACATAGAAACGCTTAAAAAAATACCGAAGCATTCAAGAGCATCAGCTGTTTTAGTCTCCTTTGACACAATACAAATATGAAACAGTATAGAAATAGTATAAACTTTTGAAAACGGCACTCACACGAAAATGTGCACCGACGAGGCCTTTAAACGGTTTTCGCAGTGCTATAGAAGCGAGCGTCGTGTCAAGACGAGACCTTTTTTGTTACTGCGATCTTATTAAAATGCCACGAGGATATTCGTATTTTGCAGTGAATAACCAGCACCCTGAAATTACATTTGCATTGACTGCCTCGTTGGTCGAGAGGTAATTAGCGTACACACCTAATGCCACCAACCAACTGCGAGGCACCGGCTCGCCTCCCGACAGAGCAGTCATTTGTGTGATGAACATGTTGTATTTCTGGGTCTAGTCGTTTATTAAATTTATTTCCGTAAGTACCTATTTAAGTATTTTTTATGTGAGTATTGTTGACTACCCACAACACAAGCATATAATTTGCTTACTTTGGGGTTGGATCTTAAAGTGTAATTTGTCCAGGGATTTATTTATTTACATTATTTGTAAACTAGGTAGTTAATTTATAAAAAAAAAATACACGGCAACACTATTGCTACAATAGAGAATAAGTATTCAGCAACTTAGTTTCCATACTGATTCGTATTTGCACTGTGACTAATCGCAGTTTTAATTGTTCTAACATGTAGGTCTACTTAGCTCCATAAAGAGAATGTAGTCCATGAGGCTGTAACGCAGCAAGGCTAAGAGCCACAGACATGAAATGCCGCTTTAAATAGTTAATCTATATCAATCAACATGGCGGGTGATTGATAGGTTCTCAGTGAAACAGCTCAGTCATTCAGGCGCCATTAGAACCAATCATCTACTTTAATTCACTTAAATCTTACTTGGAAATTCATGAGAAATGATTTAGCTAAATTAGTTAAGTTAAATGTTTAGTATTATTACGCTCAATATTTGAACTGATCTTGACGAAATTGGGTCTAGTTCTCCATGCGAGAAAAGAGATACCGTCACTGCAAAACAAATAAATGTAATTTTCATTTTAACTGAATAAAAAAAATGTGTAAAATACGACAAAATCGTTGAATTAATTGATCGATTTTTTATTTAGTTTCTTTTTAAAATTAGATGAGTATAATTAAAAAAATCTACTCATCTCATTACATACTTAGTTATAATAGAACGTTATTTTTTTATTAAGTTTCTTGTAAACTTTAGGTCTAAGAAAAGAAGGCAACTGAATTTGCCCGTAACGTAAAAACACTTTAAGCAGCAACAGACATGAAATGCTAGTTTAAATTGTTAATCACTGTTGTCAATCATTATGACTGGGTGATTGATAAGTGTTATTCAAACAGCTCAGACATTCATTCTTAAAACCAATCATTTAATTTTCATTCCCTTAATCTAATTTAGAAGTGAGTCAATAAGAACATTTTTATTGCTATATTGTGGTCTAGTGTTTAAGGTGTCTGACTTGACTTCTTGAGGTCCCGGGTTCGATTCCTGGGTCGGGAAACAAAAAGAGAATGCGGTTTTTCTAATTGTCTGATGTTGCTCGGGATTGGATATGTGCCCGTCTGGCGATGGGTTTGTGGGCCACGACCACATTGTGGGACTTAGTGTCTTCGACTAGTCGTAGGTGCTCTGATTGTGCCTCTGCCTACCGCTTCAGGGATATGGGCGTGTATATACTTTTTTATATTGCTAAACTAATAATAAAAAACTAAAGGTTTTAAACTAACACTTTAAACTTTGAGCGTAGGAAACTATTCTGCCATATTTATACAGTAGTATGTAAATTAAGCAATTAAAAATAGAAATGGTATAAAGTAACAATACACGGAGAGTTCAAAACTATATATTTTAATAATAGTAAAACGAAAATAATAATTCTTATTTTCATGTAACAAAAATAAAATAAACATTCACGATTTATAACCAAATAAAAATTGTATTTGTGTTAAAAGTAAAAGCAAATGGGATAGAGAAAGGTATCTGCACGCCCATATCACCGAAGAGGTAGGCAGAGGCAAAACCAGGGCACCCACGACTAGCCGAAGTCACCAAGTCCCAAAATGTGATAGGTGGTGGCAAGCCTATCGCCAACCGGGCACATATCCAATCCCACACAATATTTTTTTTATTAGAAAAATTGGAAAACCCAAATTTTCTTTTTGTTGCCCGACCCGGGATTCGAACCCGGAACCTCATGCTCATGCATGCATGGGATGGAGAAAATAGTTGAAATCAAGGAATATCTAGTAGAGAGAATCAAAGTTGCAAATAGTGTTTGTTTCTGTACAAAATGCCGTGTCCATACAAAATGTATGAAAGCGTTCTAGGCGGATTATTACGATGCGGCCCGCCCTGGCCTATCCAAATGTGCGCTTTCATTCTTCTTCTTACATCACCCTCCGTGTATTACCTCCACATTAGTGTGGATTTCTTTGAAGCCCCGACCGACAGCCAAGTAAAACCGCAGTTTATGTCTCGTCGGTAAAGCTAATTCGTGGATCATATCATTTATATACTAACAACACAGTACAAACATGGAACAGTATAGAAATTAAGCTTTTTCAATAAAATACTAACCGTCTTATTTATAAACTTGGACTAACGTATGAGTAACATTACGTTGATGTTATATTCTGTATACAATTGTTATAAAGACTATATACCAGGCTGAACCTTGGAGTACTTTACTCCGCGTTTTTTAATAAGACGGTTAAAGTCGTTCTAGACGGTTGTAAACACGCCTTCCAACAAAGTTAATTTCCTTTTGTTATTAAAATTGGATTGAAACGACGGTATATACTGATGCAAACTAACGTTTACAACCAGTGTTTATAACCATTTAACTTATCTATACTCCATTGAAGCAATACCGGTTCTATCTAACTACGTAGTTTACAAATTGTATAAGTAGGTAAACTCTTATAAATAAACACGGAGTAAATTACTCCGCGCTTCATCCCGGTATTATAGTCTTTATTACAATGTGATACAGACTATAATATCAACTTTATTTTACTCCTTAGTCCATGATTATTAATAAGGCTGTTAGCGACGGTAAACCCCAGCTAAAGACAAATACGCTCGTAGTATTTTTAAAACGATCCCGCAAACAAATAACAACGTGACCACACGTTATTTTTTGTCTCCAAATTTCACGCTATTTAAATTATTGACTAACTTAACTGTTTATTTAATCTAAATTTACGTATTTAGTCTTGGCTATGGTGGTAATTTTGTTGCTACTCACTAAAATTATAAGTAATCTTTATTTAACGATAACAACAGAAAGAGACAAAACACGTTTAGTGCAGTCATATCAGTTCGTATATAAAAGAAAGAAAGAAGGAAAACATTTATAAATAAACTAAAACTAATAAAATACAACAAAAAATCTAATCTAACTCGAAACATAAGGATCTTAAATTAAGTACAAAAAAGTGATGTTAAGATATAGAAACAGAGTGTGGTAGCATGAGCCAAAGAAAAGCTCAGTATTTGTTGAGACTTCAACACCGGTTTTTAGCTGTCCTCGTCTGACAAACACAAACATAAACATGTATGACATTTCTACAGGAAGTTTTGGCGCCATCGAGAGAAAAGATGGTCGAAGTTTTTTCATAATTATTGAATTTCGTGTTACTATTGAGTGAAATAAGTCAATTTTGGTGGCA
>NJDC01000711.1:116016-130872 GCA_002245475.1 Calephelis virginiensis | reverse complement strand
TCCTAAGACACAGATTCGTCTAGTTTAGGACTCAGAGACTTCAGTCTTTGTATGTAACTTTTTGTTGAAAATAAAGGAATTATTATTATTATTATATCAGTTCGTATATAAAAGAAAGAAAGAAGGAAAACATTTATAAATATACTAAAACTAATAAAATACAACAAAAAATCTAATATAACTCAAAACATAAGGACCTTAAATTAAGTACAAAAAAGTGATCATAAGATATAGAAACAGAGTGTGGTAGCATGAGCCAAAGAAAAGCTCAGTATTTGTTGAGGCTTCAACACCGGTTTTTAGCTGTCCTCGTCTGACAAACACAAACATAAACATGTATGACATTTCTACAGAATTTTAATCTATTCGGTAAACGTTGATTAGAGACTTCATGAGTTCATATGTCTAGACTAACCCGATTGTCTAAAATGTTCCGTCTCTTTTCTATTTGTTTCGTTGGAAAAAGATAGCATTATTTTTTAATAAGTTTAGTTGGTGCTCAACAAATACACCACCAATGTCACCTTAATGACAAATATATTTTTACCCATGTGTAATTTATATAAGAAAAATGAAAATCCTGCATTTATTATCTGTTTGTTTGCAGCTGACTTGGCGGTTTGACAACATTATTGTAGATGTATCAAAAACATTTAGTTTCATCTCACCGTCGCGACGGTTTTATTTAATGTTTGTGATTTAAATTAATGTTTATTGTCCTCGTCGCCATCACGACGTAAACAATTTACTATGTTATTATACACTATAGCTATATTACTACTGAAGGCTACGCTACTCACAAAGACCAGGGGGGTGATTATGTATCTCAGTTGCCAACTCAAAGTGGATGAGTGTACATCAAATAGCTGTCAAATGACGTGTTTTATATGTATTTGCTATCTCCAGAGACCAATAGAAATACAATAGATATAGCAAACACAAATGACGTCATTTGATGTACACTTTTGCAGTTTGAGTTGGCAACTGATTTCCCTGATTTCATTTCCCCTCTGATTTCATTTCCAAATATTGCTAACTCACTCAATGAAACGTCAGTAAGTTAGAGTGAGTTAGCAACATTTAGAAATTACAGGTTTTTGTGAGGAGTGTAACGTCCAGTTGTGACAGAAACTAAGCCTAGTTGTCAAAAGTATTTATTAACCTACACTCCGCTTAAGCAATAGGGTTATCCAAAAGTTTTTACTACTTTAACAATCGAATATTAAAAACTATATAGCTTACAAATAATTTGAGTAGGTAATCTCATGGCGCAGAAAAAGACGAATTTAATCCCAGAAAAAGAGGAATACGCTCGTGGCGTTTTAAAAGGATTGCGGAAAAAACTTCTTGTACATTTCTTGCCCGGACATTCGCGACTGCGTGAAAACTACTTATGGGTCTCGTCGATGCTAATGTTTGTGTGAGTGTGCCGCATTTGAACGTTAGTAGGTAGTTTTTATACTGTGTCAAATTGGTATTGTGGTACGTATCCAGGGATGGATTCAACCTTAAGGTTCATTCAGTGCAGACCAAATGAAATAGGGCGAATTCGACCTAGCTAGACCCCTGTTTAAGCCATTAAGGTGACCCCACTCCCGTGGGCCACTCTTGATTATTACTACTAATGACTTTCGAGAAACGAAAGCAGGAAGTAATAAGTATTAAATGAAGAGTTAAAATTGATAATTCTTTTGAGATGTTAATCTTTTCATATTTTGACAATTAACTTTTCAAGTCAAAGCGTCATTTTTGCAATAAATTTTTAGTAAAAATATATTTATTAGTCTTATATTTGTAAGGACTATTAAAAGTATTAGACTTGAGAAGTACTATTATTTGTATCAAATCTAAAATTATACTATGTATATTATGCGGGTTAACACGATAATATGATGGATTTTAGATTTTTATTTTATTAATTTTTAGTTTAAATTTATTTTATTCAATATACTGCGAAAATGTATTAACCAATAAGCGTATATATGTAATACTAGCTGTTACCTGCGGCTTCGCCCGCGTTTTCGTAGGAACCCAATGTGCTATCGGGATTAAAAGTACCCTATATTATGTTAATCTAGGTCACAATCTATCTGTGTTCCAAATTTCAGACAAATCCGTTCAGCCATTCGAGCGTGAAAGAGTAACAAACATACACACATCCTTACAAACTTTCGCATTTCTAATATTAGTAGGATTCGCCTATTACCTAACATCTTATTTATTTATTTATTACCTCCAAGTCTAGTGATCGGGTGTTTGTTTGCATTGATTATATGAGGTCTCTGACGCGATTCCTGGCTCGGTCAACTCATATTTTTTTTTCAATATTAAATGCTGAATATTAAATCAATAATAAATGCTCAAGTTTGTATGTTTGTTGGTTACTCAACGCAAAAACTGCTGAACCGATTTTCATAAAATGTGGCACACACATAGAGGGCAACTTAAATTAACACATAGGATAGTTTTTATCTCGAACAAATGTTCCTGTTGGACCATTAACCACGCGGCAACGCAGCTGTTTTCTTAATAAAAACGACGTTGATTGGATAGGATTAATGTCTGGTTGGTAATTAGGGATGAAACGATACGAATAAATCCAAGTAGGTACTCGATACTTAGCAAGCAAGTACATTTTACTATCGATACTTTGAAATGAAGTATAGAGTAGGTATCGATTAAAAGTGCTCATATCAATAAATTTTATGGTTTATGGAAATTAAAATAATAGATGTTTATCTTTTAACATTGATAATCCGTCGTAAATTGAGGTTTCTGAACGCATCCTAGACTTAGTTTTGTCTAGTTAGCAGTCTTGGCAGTTGACGAGCTTGCTTGTTTATACCCGGAAAAAGTTTAACCGGAAGACCTTTACAAATGTTGATTTTCTTGAGCAGCACCACGAAAACGGAATTTTTTTCATAAATTATTTTGAAGGTGATGTGTTATACAAGCGACACTCATGGTCGGGAGTAACTCAAATATTATTATTTTATTTAAGAATATTATTAGTACTTTTCAATAAAGAATACCAATACTTGTTACGGTTTTCACTCAAAATTTTCAAAAAATTATACGATACTAGTAAGTTTCGATACTTTGCGATCAATACTAAGTAGGTAAGTATCGATACTTGACGACCGCTACCAGTATCAAGTATTAGTATCGATACTCCAGTGGTATCGTTTCATCCGTATTGGTAATAGAGTATTATCACAGTATGGAATCAAGTACCTTTGATTTCTTGGATCCTTCGAGGGACCTTCAAGATTATTTCCGCCTACTTTTCGAGTATGCAAGCATGTATAAGTTACCTAATCCTATTATCCTATTAATATTATAAATGCAAAAGTTTGTAAGTATGTATGTATGGATGTTTGTTACTCTTTCACGCTCGAAAGGCTGAACGGATTTGTCTGAAATTTGGAAGACAGATAGATTGTGACCTGGATTAACATATAGGCTATTTTTAATCCCGATCGCACACCGGGTTTCTGTGAAAACGCGGGCGAAGCCGCAGGTAGCAGCTAGTAAAGAAATATAATGTTTATTCGCACCAAATTATCATAATCTGTGTTAGATTTACATCGTCTGTACATAATAAACCTTAGTTCATACCGCTGTTATAAAAATGACTTAGATAACCTATCACAATATTACATAAATTTTCATTGCTGCGGATAATTTATCTCAGTGGAACAACGGCAGTGGTTGATGCGAATAATCATTGCGTTTGACTCATTTCTTTTCTATAAACGTCACTAATGTCAAATCATGATGTATAATACTAACTAGTGGTCGCCCGTTGGTCGAAATTCGACTACAATACATTTTTATCATGTTGATAAGAAAGCCATCTTCATTTCTCAAGACCAACTACTTTGTTTCAGAACTTTTTAGTGTGCCATCTGTGATATTTTATCGTTATCTTAAATATATTTGTTTGTGCGTGTCAAATGCATGGTAGTGTGGGAAATGTTTTTTTTAAAGTATTTTATAAGCATTATTATTGAAAAATATTAGCGTTTTGCACTTCTCCTACACATAAACTGTAAGTGTGCCAAATTTTACGCTCCTGAGCCCGTGCAATTTTCGTAAAAAGGGGTCCAAAGATTTGGCATCACGTATTAATATATAAATGATATTTTATTGAGAATTTTGAAATTATAATAAAGCTTTTGGGAAATTTGTATTTTTTATAAACATTGATAATTTGTTTTAAATGCAAAAACCTATAAATAATCACATAAATAAAGAAGGAAATCGGAAGTCGTTGGCGAATGTAAGGATTCAACATTTCAGATAATATCTGAAATGTTGAATCCTTACAAAAAGACAGACAGGCCGAGGTGTTAGGCTACAAGGCCAGAAGGTAACAGTCAGCATGGCCCTAAGAACCGTAAGGCGGTGGATCCCTAACCTGCCAAGTTGCAATCTACCACCAATAGTATTTTTGGTCGTGATTCGTTTCGCCTTTGCTCGCCTCTTACGAAGTGCCAGGCAGGACGACAGTTGGTCGTCCAATCTAGACTACGGACCCAGACAAACACAAAGAGAATAATAACTATATTAATATTATTATAATTAATCATCTTGACACATTAAAAAAACTACAAGAGTTGATCTAACCACAAAGCAAAAAACGTGTATCCTTGTGCTACTGGTAGTCAACGATATTAATACATAAAAACAATTATATAAAAACATCGATCGCATCTGTTTATTTGTTCAGCGTTGGACTTGCCTTCTTCAGGTCTCGACTTAGATCCGCGCGTCGGGCAACAAAAAAAAGAAAGAAAATGTGTACTTTCATTTCGTTATAATAATAAGGTTACCCGGGATAGGATATGTGTCCGGTTGGCGATAGGCTACGATATCATAATGTGGAACTAAGTGTCTTTAGCTAGTCGTGGGTGCCTTAGTTGTGCTTTGCTTTGCTGTAAAATCAACGAGTGGTCGCCCACTACCTACCAACTAAACTATGACGTATTATAATTAATTAAGTAAATTTATAAGACCAAGTACGGAAAAATTATAAATTAAACAATGTTACACTGATTATTGTTAGTATTTTATAAACCGACGAGTATACAAACATTTGTTGTGGATAATTTATCTCAGCGAAACAACAGCGATCGATGCAAACAATCATTGCAATTGACTCATAACTTGTTTATAAACGTCGTCTGTGTCAATATCAGGGCTGCATGATGCGAAAATGGTCGTCATCTTTTTAACATGAAAATATTTACAAGTTTTCATTATAAGCTCTATGCATTCGTTTTCTACACATTTGTATTATATGTAAAAATCCGATTTCAAAACTAAAAAGTAAAAAACTAATTTAATACTTACTTATTATAGTATAATTATTAGTTTAAGGCTTGGCATCGCCTTCAAACCTATTAGTAAATAGAATATAAGCAATAGGTAGTATATAATTAATATTAAATATGTATTATATTTGCAACCGATGAAAAAAGGAGGAGCTTCTTAATTCGCCTGTATGTATGTTGTTTTTTTATGTATGTCTGTTTCGCGATTACTCCGGTGTTTGTAGACGGATTTTTAAAATTGTTTTTTTTTAATTGAAAGCCTATACTCCCGCGTTGGTCCTATTATAATTTGGTCCAGGTGTGTATTAGCATTCATGACAAAACAACATACGAAGGCCAAACTGAAAGTTTTTAGAACTGGCAACTTAAAAGCATTATATTAAAAAAATAAGTTTAAATTTTGAAAATAGAACTCTTTACCAATAATATTGAGTATNNNATTGATGTAAATGGACGCTATTTTGAAAAGTTATAATAAAACTAATAACTTGCTAGAATGCTTAGTTTTTGATTTTCTAAGAACTTTCAGTTTGACCCTCGTATGTTCCAAATTTGAAGTCGGTGTTTTGCAGTTCAACTGCGCTAAAATTATGCTTTTTAGTTTTGAAGTTTGTTTTTAACGTGTTAAAAAAGTATCTTCACGCCCATGTCCCTGAAGTGGTAGGCAGAGGCACAACCAGGGCAACTACGACTAGCCGAAGACACTAAGTCCTACAATGTGATAGGTGGCAAGCCTATCGCCTACCGGGCACATATCCGATCTTCGGGATTTCTCAACGTTTTTTTATCAGAAAATTGGGAAAACCCAATTTTATTTTCGTTGCCCGACCCGGGATTCAAACCCAGGACCTCTTGCAGTCAAGTCCAACAACTGAACCGCTAGACCACAAAGGTAGGTAGTTATATTTATTTAATACTTTTTAGGTTATTGCTGATATTATTTAATTTTTAATAATCTTAAAAGTAAATATCTTTATTGAATGTTGCTGAAGGCTGATGTGTCTGTAATCTTGTCACTAAGTTACGTAAGTGGATCAGATTTACTTGCGAGTTTTTTTTTTAATTTAATAATAATAGACCTCAGGATAAGTGAAAGTAGATAAAAAAAATGCTCACAAAATAAAAAGTAATGGCGCTACCTGAATAATTTTTTTATGGGCCCCATTCGAAACTATTTTGCATCAAACAAAAAAATAATTATGTAAATCGGTTCAGAAACAACGAAGAAATCGGTGTACATACATAAAAAATATACCTCCTCGTTTTTTCAAGTCGGTTAAAAAAACTAAACTAATTGACATATTATGCTTAAAAATTTAGTAAACTTTTTGCTTGTAACAGTTATGGTAAACAGTAATCTTAAAAAATCAAGTGCTGTTAGTTAATCTTAATTGCTAAAACCCAAGAACGGCCAAACCGATTTGGCTTATTTTGTTTTGAGTTATTTGTTCAAGTCCAGTGAAGGTTTAAAAGATAACAAAAATAGAAATATTGCTAGGAAACTAGGAAAACAACATTTTAATTTTTCCCATACAAATTGAACGGGTGGAACTAAGTTCGCCGGTACACCTAGTAATTCATAAAATGTTGAGAACTGAACTGGGCTCCGGCCACTGTTCGAAGGAAGATTCAAAGTCAACTAGGTTGATCTGATTTTGAACGCTGCCTCTTATGTCATCGGTGACATTTTTATAATCTGTCTTACTCAACTTATGTACAAAGCGATCAGAGGAGTTTTGGCGCCATCGAGAGAAAAGACGGTTGAAGTTTTTTCATAATTATTGAATTTCGTGTTCATATTGAGTGAAATTAGTCAATTTTGGTGGCATTTTGTACAATTTTGTTCAGTGAAAGTGCACAAATGAAATAATCATTAAGAAATTAGCGTATCGTGTATTTCCTCGTTGCCGCCAAATCTCATTCATGAGCTTGAGTAAACAGGCCACCGCTTTACCCAAGAACCTGACATGACTTCCTGATGACTTATGACTGATGACTAATGACTAATTAAAATTAATTGAAATTGATATAAAATTTGATGCAAATTTTTACTTGAGTAATGGCTAAATACTAACGTGAAGGACAAAACCTAAAGAAAGAAAGAAGAAAGCGATCAGAGTTTTGGCGCCATAGTGAAAGAAGATATTCATAGTTTTTTCGTAATTATTGAACTTCATGTAAAGTGGGTGGCTAAACTTTAGGTGGCAATTTATTCAATTTTGTGTAATTTAAGTGCACAAGTGAAACATTTATGAAAAAGTTAGTGTATCGTGTATTTCCTTGCTGCCACCAAATCTGACTAAATGAGCTTGAGTAGCGAGGCCACTGCCTTACTCGAGACCCTGACATGACTAACAAAGAGTATATAAATACTACGTAATAAAAGGCGGGACTTCCATAGATACATAGCAAACCCGAATTTGTATAAAGTTTACTTGAAAAATTATAACCCGTATAATTTGAGAGTAATTCTAAAGCCATTCAGATATAAAGCAAATAGTGTCATTTGATTGGGGCGAATAAAAAACATAGCAAACTTATTTTTTTTATTTTTTTATATGAAAGTTGCGCTAAACTGATGACTGACTTATGACTGTTAAAAAGAATTTATATTTCATACGAAAGACACGGCAACATGACGTAAGGGTCTTAGCCGGCACCAGAAAGGGGCAAATTAACTGAAAAAAAATCTGTTTTGAGGCCGGGGGGTTACGTCTAGTGTACAAGTCTACTGGCTAACTTGTCCTTCGGACCGAAACACGACATTGCCAAACAATATCATTATGACAGCAGGAATAGATATAGCAGTGTATCCTTATCCGAGCAAGTTGCTAAACAGCACTTTATCATGGGTAGTATAGTTGGTAATTACCTACCTATTTAACGAATGCTCGTTGCATCCGAGCTGCCAGGCAGATAAAGATGGTTATAACCAGGGAACCCGAAGTCCAAATCGATATATCATTGTCTTAAAGTTGTCTTAACCCTAAATCCAAATCGATACATCATTGTCCTATTAGTTAGTGTAGCTTCTGTGGTGTAGCGGTCCAGGTGTTGGACTTGACTGCATGAGGTCCCGGGTTCGATTCCAGGGTCGGTCAACAAAAAAAAATTTGGTTATTTCAATTTTCTAATATAAAAAATTGGGACTTAGTGTCTTCAGCTAGTCGTGGGTGCTCTGGTTGTGCCTCTGTCTACCTCTTCTAGGATATGGGCGTGAAGATACTTATAATTAATCAGCTGTCATTTCTCGTGGAGATATTTTTTGCCAATAGGTATTTTTTTTTCTCCCATCTACTTCCATTAACACAACACTAATTCACTTTTAAGACGAGTTTGGTTTGTAAACATGTGAATGTCTGTTTTTGCGTCACCAGAGTTGGAATGTATGACTTGTAATAAAACAATGGCGGCTACTCGGTACAGTTGGAAATACGTCACGATTTATAGTACAGGAGGTGATTGAGTTTAAAAATAATTATGCTTTGTCATTCTGTAAGTCCGTCACCAGTTATTTTGTTTTATGATAGTATAGGATTTTTTTTTAGGATATACAGACGGATTTCCTGAGGTTCTCAATCTCTGTATTTAGCTTATATTACATGAAGGTTTTGTCGACGGTTGTTTTTTTTTAACTTTAGTGTCACCTTAATAATAACCGCCTCTGTGGTCTAGCGATATGGCGTCGGAGTTGACTTTTTGAGGATGGATTTGATCCCCGGATCGGGCAATTAAACTAGAAAATGTGTATTTGCAATTTTTAATAAAAATAATGTTGCACAGTATTGGATATGTAGCCGGTTGGCGAATGACGATAAGCTTGCCATCAATTGCCTATTTTAATCGTTTTTCTGCTTTTCAATTACAATAATAGTTATTAATGTAATTGCCTTTGTGGTTTAGTCGTTTTCAATTTTCTAATAATTCTTATGTTGCTGGTTGGTGATGGCTTGCCACCTATCACATTGTGGAATTTAGCGTCTCCTGCTAGTCATGAGTGCCCTGGTTGTGCCTCTGCCTACTTCTTCGGGGATATGGGCGTGAAGATAAGTTTCGAACGTTGGAAACATAGTAACACGAAATTTTTAAATATGAATATGATCGAGATCAGATGTTGCCCGTCGACTACGTTCCCGTATTAGTATTATTTAGCACTTCCGTGGAAACTTGTATAGAAATAAAAGCAAAAGTAGCAGTATCCAGCGTCCTAACTTTTAGGTGCATACATCGTTTTGTTGTGACCTAAAAAAGGACCAACACACTTAAGCATTCATGACATTAGTAAATATTTAGTCCTTTTGAGATTTTGGATGATATACACTCAAATTATTTTTGTAATCGCCTCTTAGTCTATACTCTATAACGATGTTGATGATTTAGATAAAACATATGGTGCTGCTCCGGCTTTTGCATAATAAGCAAGGTCATAAACGTCATTGCAAATTGTCTTCAACTTATCAGTATAATGCGATTATAAAAAAATGTTACCAACTAGCACGACGAACTTCGTTCCACCCTTATATTTGTATTGGAAAAAATTTAAAATGTTGTGTTTTCTAGTTTTCCTTTTTTCTCATCTTTGAACCTTCCCTGGGCTTCTACAAATAATTTGAAACCATAATCAGACAAATCGGTCCAGCTGTTCTCGAGTTTTAGCGAGACTAACGATTTTTGTATTCTAATTTTTGTATATGAGATTTGCATTTTAAATTTCTGCTCCTAAGGCACAGAATAGTACCAACTGATGTACAAAATGTTCACTCTCTAACAAAATCTGTATAATAATACGCCTTTTTACGAAAATTTCGCGGACGCAGGAGCATAAAATTTGGCACACTTATAGTTTATGTGTAGGAGAAGTGCAGAACGCTAATATTTTTAATAATAATGCTTATAAAGTACATTAAATCAATAAATAAAACATTACCATGACACACACAATCATTTGACACACACAATCAAATACATTGATGTTGATAAAAGATCACAGGTGGAACAACTATTCAGGAATCAAAGTACCTAGTTGGTCTAAAAGATGGCGTTCTTATCAACAAGATATTAAAATTTGGATATTAAGATAGTCGAATTTCGACCAACTACCACTAGTTCAAGTAAATGTATAAAAAATATAGTTGTTATTCGTTATAAAAAATATTTTAATAATGAAAAAGACTAAAAATGAAACTAATTTCTTTATGTACATAAATTGGTGTGTTCTAAAAATATTCTTATTAATGTTATAACATTTTGTTCTGTTTTGATTTAAGTTTTTCAAACGAACTTACTTTAAACTTTACATCTCGTAGTCTCTATGACACGGCGTTCCCGCGAGTCAGGATGTTTATTATAACTTTTTAATGACTTCAACAAGGTCACAGAGTAAACAGTGTTTAATTAAGCTTTGAAGATGGTAAAAGTTAAACATACCTAATGTAATCGCTTGTCATCAGAATTTGTTGTAATTTGAATTTGGTTTAATAAATGTATTTTAAAGAGTCTTTCAAGAGTCTACTTATATTATACTCTCTGCCTACACCGTAAGGGACTTGGCGTGAAGATATGTATGTTAATTTATTTTCACATAATAAATAATTTAAGTGCTGTAAAACCTACAAATCGATTTCGATTTTAATAAGTATTGGAGTACCTTAAACAAAGTATCTTCATGCCCATATCCCCGAAGAGGTAGGCAAAGGCACACCCAGGGAACCCACGACTAGCCGAAAATAAGTCCCACAATGTGTTAGGTATCAAGCTTATCGCCAACCGGGCACATGAGATAAATAATGTACAAAAAGAATAATATTATTTATCTATCAAGACTTAGTGGTATATTTGTTTTCTGTTGTGTTTCATGATGGAGTATTAACATGTATATATTTTTTAATGTTTATGTAACATGTATTTATTTATGATAACCCAGTAATTGGCTTACTTTTTTTTAAAGTGAAAACTCCTTTTGCGGCGTTGCGCACTTTTTTTCGACAGGTAATAACTTCTAAACTCCCGTCAGGACAAGTGATCTGATTCGTAAGAAAAAAAATCGTAAAACGGTGCAGGGCGCCTGCGCGAATAAGACGTCACAGGGCGCTTGCGCGAATGTTTGTGTTGTCATGTTTGTGTACTATAGCGAAATAAATGAATATTGTATTCTACCACATAAATGATAATACTTTCATACTGATAGTTAAAGCAATTCGTGCAAAATTATTTCCTAACCATTCCTAAATATCAAAAATGCACGTTAGTATTCAAATTTTCACTTCTGCCGGCACTCCCGGAGTCCAACCCGTCGTTTTTTTTGTGTCGTCGTGTTTTTTTTTCATGAAAATAAATAAATATTTATCGTTACAAATTTTAAATGTAAATATATATGTAAGTACCTATATAAAAAATGAATCCTTATTTTGCGTATTCATTGCATCACGTCTGAACGCCTGGTGCGATTTTGTTAGGTAATCTTTTTTTTTGTTGTGTTGGTTATTGCCAGGAGAAGGTTTTTATATTGTAAAAAAACGGGTAAATTGCAGGAACGGGAAACCAATACTTTTTTATACAAACGATAAGTACAGGTAATGTTTAGCGATAAGTAAAGGTAATGTTTAGCGATACGTAAAGGTAATTTTTAGTGATAAGTACAGGTAATGTTTAGCGATACGTAAAGGTAATTTTTAGTGATAAGTACAGGTAATGTTTAGCGGTAAGCAGAGGTAATGTTTAAGGATAAGTAAAGGTAATGTTTAGCGATAAGTAAAGGTAATGTTTAGCGATACGAAGTTCGTCGGGTCGGCTAGTAACATATAAAAATAAAGTGATGAAGCATAATGGTTTGTTTGCAACAACGTGGCTTCAGCTTCTACGATACGGGTATTACGATATATTCAAAGGCAGAGCTCGTGGCGATCCGTCTGCCGCCATGTAATATGTTGAGGCTTTAACAAAAGCTATTCAGTCATGAACTTTGAATACAGTCACAGATTTGTTGTACAAATATTCTAGAATAGATGTCTGTAATTTTACTATTCGCCTATACTATTATTCATCTGCGTATTTTTACATTTTACTAATTTGTAAAATTTTAATACACTGCTTGTGTATACATATACATTAAAAAAATAACATCAACTTTTTCTGAATTTGCATATATTTTACTGATAAAGTGAATATTTCGGTATGATATGGACACATATTATATAATTACTGTCAGTTTTACTACAGTCAATAAAATATGTTTGATTAATAATTAACAAAACACATGGATACTAGACGTTTTCCCTTGACTTCGTCAATGTGAAACAGTTACGATTTTCATATAAACTTATATCCCCTATATCTTTTGGGGGGTTGTTTTTTTTATTAGCCTGTGTTTTAACTCGGATCTTAAGCTACATTTATTTCAAACTTGAGTAATTATCTGAGAGACTTATGTTTCACCTTACTATCTTTTGGGGGGTCGTTTTTTTATTGGCCTGTTTTTTAACTCGGATCTTAAGCTACATGCATTTCAAACTTCATTAACTGAGAGACGTATGTTTCACCTCACAGAGGACTAGTCACGGGGTTCATGGTTTCAATTACGAGTAAGTACATTATTTACTTTCGATTAAAAAAAATGTTTTGACACGTGAGCTATAGTGAATAGCTATATAAAGCTATATAGATATAGAGTGCTATGTATATACCGTTTTAAATCTATCAATATCACATTAAGATCCATATTCCTAAAAATATCTGAATATAAACTATAAACGTCTCACGTACGCATGAATGCCCCCTAATTTTTTCTTACATTAAGGCTACAGCCCGCGTTACCCCGGACGAGGCTGCATTTGGCAGTACGTTGCTGACGAATGTAGGCTAACCCTAAATCTAGCAGCCGATGAAACATACGCGTGATTCAAAAGCGATAAAGGTCAAATCAAAATTTGGGTTAAATCTTTGTTCTTGACGGTTGTGAGCTAGCAAGGTTACCTCTGATAGGAGGAATGACAAAGGCCTGCTACACACTATCAAAATTACGGAATTCTACTTTAAAAATTCGAACGCAGCAAATTCATATACTACTGAATTCTCATATTCATAAATCAGTAATTTGTCGTGGAGAATTTGTGTAAATTAGCCAAGTGCTAAATTTCATTATATTTTTTTAAACGGAATTCCGTAATCTGATTCCGAATTTACGTGATTCAATTTTCTAGTATTGACCATTTAACCTGAGTTTGTCTGTAAGATTTTATAAAGTAGCAATAAATTCTTCCATCTCATTATAAGAAGTTATTTGTTTAGAAATTTTTATATTCACACTCTAAAACGACATTCCTTTATTGTCACACTTTACTTTTTAACAGATATGACTAAAAAATAACGTTGCCCAAGATTGGATATGTGCGCAGTTGGCGAAGGCTTGTCACCTATAACACTGGGATCTAGGGTCTTCGGCTAGTGGATGCCCTGTTGTACCTCTGCCACTCCCTTCGGGGATATGGGCGTCAAGATACTTTTATTTTACTTCTTTCTTTTTAATGTTTAATTCACATTCACTTCACACACGGACAACCGGACATCATAGAGGGCCGATAGTATAGTCACTGATATTGGTGACAAACAACCAACCGTTCGCTTCCTATTCCTATTGAATTACAAAACAAGCAAACTCCCAATTACCAATTAACAATGTTTGACATCCGCCCTCTGTTACATGAAGCATTTGTTGCGAACTTCTGACGTTGTTTACTTACAATGATTGTTCTGTGTTGAAGTGATTAAAACCTTACTTAAATCTCGGGCTAAAGCGACATCATAACATTAACCCGTGAAGCAAAACTTTCGACCCGTTTTTACAAAAATGGCGCGGACGGAGGAGTATGACATTTAGCACACTTATATTTTATGGGTAGGAGAAGTGGAAAAGTGATATTTTTCAATAACAATGCTTATAAAGTGCATTAAATCAATCAATAATCATTACACATTACCATTTGACACATACAAACAAATATATTGATGATATCGATAAAAGATCACAGATGGCGCGCTAAAAAGTTTGGAAACAAACTATTTATAATGATCGAATTTTGACCAACGGGCAACCACTAGTTAAAGAAAATACACATGTTAATCGCCTCTGTGGTCTAGCGGTCCGAGTGTTGGACTTGACTGCATGAGGTCCCGGGTTCGAATCCCGGGTCGGCCAACAAAAAGAAAATTGGATTTTTCCAATTTTCTAATAAAAAAAATGTTGGTCGGGATTGGAAATGTGCCCGGTTGGCGATAGGCTTGCCACCTATCACAGTGTGGGACTTAGTGTCTTTGGCTAGTCGTGGGTGCCTTGGTTGTACCTCTGCCTACCTCTTCGGGGATATGGGCGTGCAGATACTTTTTTTTTTACATGTTAACACTGTACCACGATAGAAGAACCACCAATTCTGGATCTGACAGATGAACAATATTTTTTTGTACATTATTTATTAAAATCGATGACTTACTTATTGAAATTAATGACTTACTTATTCAAAATCAG
>NJDC01000711.1:70546-97927 GCA_002245475.1 Calephelis virginiensis | reverse complement strand
GCAAGCATAATCTTGGTAGGAATCGGGAGCAAAAAGCGAAGACGTTTCAACGAATTCCAAGCACAAAAAATTTTCCTACTGACCTCCTGTAGTTGCTTAGTCCAAGAAAGGGTATTATCGATGAAAACACCTAGATTCTTAACTTAATTACTATATGGGATAATAACATTATTTAATTTAACAGGTGGTACACTAGACCAATTTAACTTATTAATAAGCCCGGGGCTACCAACAATAATGACCTGAGTCTTGATTGGATTAAGTTTAAGACCAAAAGATTTACTCCACTTTTCGATACTGACCAGATCATTATTAATAACAGTAATAGCGTTGTGAAGTTCCGAGAGGCAAGAGTGGGTGTAGATTTGACGATCGTCTGCACAAAGGTGAAAGAGGGAGGAAGGAGGAAGGGTAAAAACAGAGTTACGGAATTGATGAATGATGTAAATAGAAGAGGTGACAAAACTCCACCTTGAGGCACACCACTAGTAAGAATGGACCAAAATGACACAACTTCTGCCGCTTGGACAAATTGTGTTCGTCCCTGTAGATAACTGCGAAACCAATTAACAGAAGCAGGAGATAAATTGAAAGTTATAATACTGCCAGTAGCACGTCGTGATCCACAGAGTTGAAGGCATTACTAAAGTCAAGTAAAGTTAACACGGTTAACATCTTGTTGTCCATAGCGAAACGAATGTCATCTGTAATCTTTACTAGAGCAGTAGTCGTACTGTGCCCTGCACGGAAACCGGACTAAAGGTTATTTAATAAATTTTGGGAGATAAGGAAAGAAGAAAATTGATAATGAACTAATCTCTCCAAAACCTTAGATAGGAATGGGAGAATAGAGATTGGTCGATAGTCAGACGGAGTGACAGGATTCGATTTTTTAAGAAGAGAGATAACTTTAGCGTTCTTCCAGGATGTAGGAAAAGCTTCAGTAGTGATTGATTGGTTTAGAATATGAGTTAGAATTGGACAAATAATATCGAGGATAGGAATAATCATAGTCCGACCAATTTCATCACAACATGATAATATATTTTTTTTCACATCATCCTCAGAAAACTATTTAAAGGAGAAAATTACGGAATTAGATCGAGGGAGGGATGCTAGATATTTCAGAGTTTCATACTTAGTACTAGAATCAAATGCAATACCTGGGGAAGAAAAAAAATGGTTAAGATGATTGACATCGGTATTTTTAAGTACATTGGAAAATGCCTTACCCACTCCCAAGCTTCTTAGGAACTTTCACACCTTAGAAGCATCACCATTCTCAACAGACTTGTGAATGTAGCGCCTTTGAGCGTCTCGACACAAGGTGTTGCAACGGTTTCTTATTTTCACATACATCTCTCGCATCTCAGAGGACTTAGATGTTTTGTATTTGGCGAAATAGTTGTGCTTTTTATTTATGACTTTGCGAATATCATCAGTAAGCCACGGAGCTGGAAGGTGTTTAAGTTTAACAGGTTTGATAGGTGCATGCTTATTATACAGATCAAGGAGGTAACGATTGAGACGATCAACTTTTGCATCCACAGATATTTCAGCCGTAACCGAGTACCAATCAATGTTATTAGCATCAGCGCGCAAGCGTTCAAGGTCCATCCCACAAATACAACGCCTAAGGAGAACTTGGGGCTTTAGCTTTATAGGCCGTAATTTGAAACATTTTTGAAAATTTGAAACATTAAAAATAATAAGTCGTGATGAGAAAAAGGCGCATCATCACACTGACCATGGTTAGCAACTGAACTGGGGGAAGAAACTATAATGAGATCGAGAAGGGAAAGTACACAGTTTGGTATTGCATGTGTAGCTCTAAGGGGAAGCAAATGCAAGCTGTGACTTTCAACAATTGAAAGAAGTTTGTTGGCTCTACTGTCCTTCCTAAGAAGACACGTATTAAAGTCTCCCATAAATACCACGTGATTATAAGAAGGAATAATAGAGTCAAGAAGCTCATCAAAAGAATTAAAATAGTTCACTAACATCGACTGTAAAAAACGCCTAAAAGTAGCTTGGTATGTTTTAAAGAGACTTCTAAGATTAAATGCTCAGCGGCGTTATCAGAAGGAGGTTGGGAAGAAACGCTTATTACGGAATAAGGAAAACCAGTACGTAAGTAGATAGCTACTCCCCCACCGGTCCTCCCTACTCGATCATTCCTAATAAGATTAAATTCAGGAAGAGAGTAATTCGAGGATGGTAGACATGGCTTGAGCCACGATTCTGAAACAAGTATTGCATGAATTTTGCTACAGTCGAAGGTCGCTAGCAGATCAGAATAATGAGCCGGAATACTTTGCACGTTAATGTGTACCACATTAAAATTTTTATTGGAGCTTAAAAATAATGATGATACTTTATCCTGCAAGATGGAGAAGGAGGAAGTTGGATAAGCCGTACCTACCTAATACCTATAATTAAAACAGGCTTCTGCTTTTAGGATGATTTATTTTGTATATTAGTAGATGCATTTTTATGTTTTCAAGAGCACCATTACAGTACATTCTGCTAAATCTTGTTCCATACTTAAGGGTTGCCTGGAAGAGATCGCTGACTTGGCGATTAGGCCGCCTTTGTGTATCTTATAATTTAAGTTTTATTTGATGTATTTGTAATATCTTTGTTTTTGGTGCACAATAAAGAGTTATTGTTATTGTAATATAGCCTACTGCCACAAGAATGCAATAAGGAAAACCTGCTTTATTAATATGGTGGAGGATTTTGTAATTATAATGTCGTGGTTTGACCGATTGTACAACGCAAACGTTTTTGTATTTTAAGCTTATTAAAAGTTTGTACAATGAAAACCTACTTATTCATGACAGATTGTGTGAAAATATTTTTTAGTCTATGTATATGTATATGTAATATAAAATATACGTAAAATTAATCTATGTATCTATAAAAAAAACCTGTTTCGCCAGGTCATCGCATCAAGCTTGAACGGGTGGACGAAATTTGCTAATTCTATTTTTGTTGTACGAGGGGTGGTCCAAAAGTTCGCGGAATGGAGGGGATGGAGTGGGGATAGGGTAGCTCGCTTAGTCTCATACTAATTGGGCACTCATAATATATATAACATTTCAACCCTATAGCGCCATTTTGAGTTAGACTCAATTCTTCTTCTTCTTCTTTTATCAATATTGTTTTCGATCTTTTTTCACGACTACTTTGCCAGTGTCAAGTTAGTTAATTCATATACAGTCATTAGTCACTATGTACAAAGTCATGTCAGGTCAGGATCTTGAGTAAAGCGGTGGCTTTGTTACTCAAGCTCATCAAGTGAGATTTTACGGCAGCGAAGAAATAGACTATACACTAATTTCTTCATAATTATTTAATTTGTGTACTTTCACTGAACGAAATTAATCTAATTCCCAAATAAAATTAACCAATTTCACTCAATACAAACACGAAATTCAATAATAATGAAAAAATTACGTCCACCCTTATTCACGATGGCGCCAAAAACTGTAGACTCATTTAGTTAATTTTTCAATTTGTATAATTTTGCTCTTTAAAAGTGTACAAATGAGTGTACACTTTTACTTTTTTCTCCGTGGCTCTAAATCTCATTCGATAAGCTAGACTATGCCATCTCTCCAACCCAGACACCGACATTACTTTTGTTTTATAGTAGAAACAGGTACAGTAGATGAAGTTAGCCCCTTGCAAATTAGCATCTCCAAACAATGCGGCCCGCTTTCATACAAATGTTATAAAAAAAATAACTTTTGTTAACTTTGACAGTTGTGATCTTGTTAAATACATAAACAATAAATGTAGGCATATATTTACACCATTTACATAACCCCCTGACCCCGCCGGATATGAAAAAATAGGGCAATTCTGTCATCTCTCTATGTCTTTAGAAAAAAAATGTTAAAAAAAAATACTTTGAGATCGTGTGCGAAGTTGTGTTATACATAAGTCCATATACAATAAATGTAGGCATATATTTACACCATTTACATAACCCCCTGACCCCGCCGGATATGAAAAAATAGGGCAATTCTGTCATCTCTCTATGTCTTTAGAAAAAAAATGTTAAAAAAAAATACTTTGAGATCGTGTGCGAAGTTGTGTTATACATAAGTCCATATACAATGAATGTAGGCATATATTGACACCGTCTGCATAACCCCCTGACCCCGCCGGATATAAAAAAATTGGGGGATTCTGTGTGGTTTTATGTCTATAGATAAAAATTAAAAATAAATACTTGGAGCTCGTGTGCGAAGTTGTGATCATATTAAATACATAGGCATATACTAATACCGTTTGCATAATCCCCTGACCCCGCCTGATATGAAAAATATAGGGCAATTCTGTCATCTCTCTATGTCTTTAGAAAAAAAAAAAAATTAAAAACAATACTTTGAGATCGTGTGCGAAGTTGTGTTATACATAAGTACATAGACAATGAATGTACGCATAATTTGGTTTCAATATACGCCTATACCTTTCCTTAACATATCTTATGTATATTTGGGGTTGCACATTGTATGGAAACGGAGACACAATTTTTATTTGAAAATGATGTCGATAAAATTTTAATAACTACACCGACATCTAAGTATTTTCAGATTTAACCTAACCTTCTTACACTGAAAACTAAAGAGGATAAGCCTTAATCAGTGCCTGACAAAGTAAACTAAAGTTTTTTTTTATAACATTTGTACGAAATCGGGCCGCTGCCCTGGAGAGGCTAACTTGCGAGGGGCTAACTTCACCTTCATTACATTAGCGGTATTTTTATTAGGGCCACTAACGTTCTCGGGTCACATTTACGAGTTAAACTGTCAAAAATAAGGAGACTAAAGTTAGAGGCTAACTCGGTGTTAAATACTTAACCCAGAAACGTGCAAATGGCCAAGATTGAACTTTCACTGTGCTTGGGCAATTTTTTTACAAATTCAAAAAACACTCTAGACAGTTTTCTTTATAATTTGTAAATGTACTAGCCAGTGGGATACCTGATGGAAAGTAGTCACTATAGCTCATAAACATCTGGAATAACAAGAGTTAGCAGCAAACGTGTCGCCGGTTTTAAAAGAATTTGTGAATCCCCTTTTTAAAACCCCCTGGGTCAAATTTCAATGAGGCTATTCCAGATTTTGATAAGTTGGCACCCGTGTTGGTCCGGGCTCCTTTGTAGAATAGACTATCTGCCTTCCTGCCAGGCAGGTCATGACAACTGACTAGGTGTTAGAGTTTTGCAGAGACTCGTTCGGATTGGTACCAGCGCCTTACCTATTCCTGCTGCCATAACGTTAGTGCTTGACGTTGACGTGTCCCAGTTCGCAGGATAAGGTAGCCGATAATCTCTATTTTGCTCGAATCTCAACATCGGGGCCTCAAGTTGCCAGTGCGCCATTACCAGCATTGTCGTCTCTAGGCGGCGTCAATTTCTTACTATCATGAAAAATCAGCTCATAGACATCTGGAACAACAAGAACTAGCAACAAATGCGGTGCTGATCTTTAGGGAATTTGTTAATCTTCTATTTAAAGATTCCAGATTTTGATAAGTTATGACTACGTAGTAACGAGTGTACGATACACTCGTACGATCGAAGTAACGATACTACTTTATATCATTTAATTTTAGAAAGTCAAATGGTAGCTTTATGCAAATTTGCTAAACTAGACTAATAGCAGACGTTTAGACCGATACCAAAGTTTAAATAATAAAAAAAAAAACAAAAAAGTAACAAGTTTCAGTAATCTGTATACCTCTCAAATAGACAACTGGAATGATTCATTTGTATTCGAAGTGTTTGAAATCGGTAAGCCCCTCTGAAATTTGATTGTCAAAATGCCGGATTATCCTGACAGCCGCAAAATTCAAATTTTCATGGTTGGCGTCAAATTTGCATTTTTATTTCATTGGAGATAGATTATGAATGATTTTATTAAGAAAAGTTATCTTAATTTATACAGTAAGCTGAAATGATTAAAAAAATAAGGAATAATTATCCTTAATATTATTATTGATTAATGTTAATCATTATCTTTAATTATGTAATTAATATTGTTACTTACAAGTAATAAATTGGTCACTACTTATATTACCTGGGTATTTAAGTAAGTTTAAGTAAAGCCAGCATAAATTGATAATACAAGAACAATTAATATAAACATATAATTAAAAATTTAATATAAATAAGTATCTTCACGCCCATATCCCCAAAGGGGTAGGCAGAGGTACAACCAAGGCACCCACGACTAGCCGAAGACACCAAGTCCCGTAATGTGATAGGTGGCAAGTGGCAACTTTTTTTATTAGAAAATTGGAAAGACCACATTTTCTTTTTGTTGCCCGACCTGGGAATAAAACGCGGGACTAATTAGTTGAATCCAACACCTGGACCGCTAGACCACAAAGGCGATTTGTATTTGATTTGTATTTGTTTTTGTAGTTTCGCCGCAGTGAGTAGCGGCCAAAGTTATAGCGTTTTGTAACCGATATATAAGCGTGAGATTTGTGAATGTTATTTTAAGTTGAAGTAGTTACTTAATTTGTCAAAGAACAATTATAGAATGTTGGGCTGTTTTCAAGCATCACCCATAATAATTATATATAAAAGTATAATAGCATCGTATACTTTATAAGTCGTATAAGATGCTGTAAACTCGAAAACCTTTAACCAATTTCAACAAGTAGAAAAAATAAATGAAATAGAAAGCATCTTCACGCCCATATCCCCGAAGTGGTAAGCAGAGTCACAAGCAGGCACCCACGACTAGCCGAAGATACTAAGTCCCACAATGTGATAGGTGGCAAGCCTATAGCCAACCGGGCACAATTCCAATCCCGACCAACATTTTTTTATTATTAGAAAATTGGAAAAATCCAATTTTCTTTTTGTTGGCCGACCCGGGATTCGAACCCGGGACCTCATGCAGTCAAGTCCAGCACCCGGACCGCTAGACCACAGAGGCGATCAAATCAAAAATTTAATATAGCTGATAATAATTAGTGACCATGTCGATTTCGTCAATTTTTAAACAAAAAATCTGCATCGAAATCGGTTTATTTATTTAAGAGTTATGATGGTGCAGACAGAAACACACTTATCAAACATATAACATCCCTCTTTAGCAGTGCGTAAAAATTACTTAGAAACTCGGTCTATATGAATAACATTTAGCAATAATTTTATTGATCGCAATGCCCTATTTTTCTTGCCAATATTCAACATGTCCACAACCAGTAGGGTTACTCTTCAAGCTCGATTCCTGCAATATTCGAAATTGGAGTCGAGTATATCATTTTTATTAGAGTATATTATTTTATCTTATTCCTTGAATTTATTTGTAACTAATTGTTAATAATCCGCTATTACTGTGTTCAAAAGTACTTACCTAAAATGACATACGATTCCAATTTCCAATTCGCATGGTATCGAGAATCAATAGTAACCCTACAGAACTTTTATGCAGATTATTACAGGATAGAATTTGCGCTCAGTTTAATGCATTAATTGATTTGACTGACGGATAACCAAGTATATAAGGCTGTGACTGACATTTCCTTGTATTTTTTAATCATGCATGTAATACAGTGTGGCAAAATATATTACGTCCCCGTGTTGGTCTGGATTCCTTTGCAGAATAGACCATCTGCCTTCCTGCCAGGCAGCTCGTAAAAGGCGAGCATAGGCTTACTAACACCGTGACATCTTACTAGGTGGTAGAGTTTCACAGCGACTCGCCCGGATTGGTACCACCGCCTTACCTATTCCTGCCGCCATAACGTCCAATGCTTCCCGTTGACGTGTTCCGGTTTGGAGGGTAAGGTAGTCGGTTAACTTACTTTTGTTCGAGGCCTAACATCCCGGCCTCATGGCAACGCACCAGACCACCTTTGGTGTCTCTAGGCGGCGTGAATTTCTTACCATCAGAAAATCCGTATGCTTGTTTGCCTTCCATTATCATAAAAAAAGTCCGTGGGTAAATCTGATTCCCTGAGCCAAATGTTCCTGTGTGAGAGAGGTCACTGAAAAAGCTCACCCCTCTCCTGATGGTAAGAGACAACCATAGATGTTTCAGTTGAATCGCTGCCCTGTGGCCGGGATGTTAGGTCTATTGTGCAGGTCTACCGGCTACACTACCCTCTGCGCCGGAACATGAGAGTCATGGTGGCAGGAATAGATAGGGCGGTGGATCGTTGCCGGGGCAAGTTGCTAAATAACATTCTACTTCCAGTTGTTTTGTTATTGGTGAACTATATTTTAACCCGTGCTCGCATCTTACGAGCTGCCTGGTAGAGAGACAGACGATCTCTTTTACTCAGGGGACCCGGACCAACACGAGGAAATGTGTCGTCTGATGGACATCTAGGAGGCCAGTGTTCATTATTGTTATCTTTACCTGATGTATGTGTAATAAAGTAAGTAAGTAAGTATCATCACGCCCATATCCCCGATAGAGTAGGCAGAGGCACAACCGGGGTACCCACGACTAGCGGAGGACACTAAGTCCCACAATGTGATAGGTGGCAAGCCTATCGCTAAACGGGCACATATCCAATCCCGAGCAACAATGTTTGTTTTAATAGGAAATACCACATTTTGTTTTTGTTGCTCGACCCGGGACTCGAACCTTTGACCTCATGAAGTCAAGTCCAACACCGCTAGAACACAGAGGCGATATGTGTAATGAAAATTAACAAAACAGTTAAATGTTTTAGTTTACTAGTGGTTGCCCATTGCTTGTAATTTGACCAAAATTATTTTTTATATCTTTTTGATAAGAACGCCATATTAATTTATCAAAACCAACTACTTTGTTTCTAAGTTTTATGAATGTACTTTGTGCGCCATCTGTGACCTATTATCGTTAACATTAATATATTTGTTTGTGTGTGCGAAATGCATGGTAGTGTGGGTAATGTTTTTTTTATTGATTTAATGTACTTCATAAGCATTATTATTGAAAAATTTTAGCTTGCTGCAATTCTCCTACACATAAACTATAAGTATGCAAAACTGTATGCTTCTGCGTCCGCGCCATTTTCGTAAAAAGGGGTCCAAAGTTTTTGCTTCACTTATTATATTATTATTACTAGTGGTCGCCCTTTGGTGAAATTCGATCATAATAAATTTGAATATCTTGTTGATAAGAACGCCATCTTCATTTCTTAAGACCAACTACTTTGTTTCCAAACTTTTTAGAGCGCCATCTTTGATCTTTTATCGTTATCATCAATATATTTGTTAATCTGTGTAAAATGCATGATAGTGTGGGTAATGTTTTATTTATTGATTTAATGTACTTTATAAGCATTATTATTGAAAAATATTAGCGTTCTGCACTTCTGCTACATATAAACTGTAAGTGTGCCAAACTTCATGCTCCTGCGTCCGCGCAATTTTTGTAAAAGTTTTTGCTTCACGTTTAAATATTATGATAACAACTACACTGTAATGTATAAACGAATAGTAATATTTCGGATTTGTATTCAAAAAAAATATATACTACAAAATCCGTGACTGTATTAAAGTTCATGACTGAATAGCTCTTGTTAAAGCCTCAACATATTACATGGCGGGGGACGGATAGCCCCGAGCTCTGCATTTGAATATATCGTAATACCCGTACCGTAGAGGCTGAACCTAGATTTATGCGAACAAACCATTTGCTTCATCAGTAGCTAAGCTCACATTTTTTATACGTAACAAGTTGTCCGCCACTATGTAAACTCGTGGAATTTAATGATGGGAACGAAAGATTTTCTCGCCGAATAGGGAATCTTAAATGTTAGCCTGGCTATTAGGTTACTACTACACAAAATGTGGTATTTTTTGCTTGAAAAGGGAATAGACAAACCTTAAAAAATGTAGTAACCCTCGTTTGGGATTAGGTATCCTGTATACAGGGTGTATTGGACACCGTAACGAAAACTTCTGTGGCAGTTTAGATACATATCAGGCTTCCAAATTCCGTCAACAATTTTTGTCGGAAACAAGTAGTTAAATATTTAGCAGTTTTTCAGCCCACAATGTATAGCGCACAAAGTATAAGCATCAATTCCCGCGTTGCGACCCGTAGGTGCCGACCTGTGTCTTTACATTACTGTTTTTAGTAAAAATGTGATATTGATTAGATTTTAAATAAAAATCTAGTAGCGTTGATAGTAGTATTAATGAAATTATAGTGAAATCAATAAAAAAAATACAACATTTTTTGAAAAATTCATGAGATTTCCGACACGAAATTCCAACTACACATGCATGTCTATCATGCACAGAATCCATGGTTATATTTTTCGGTACGCTGTCATTTACACGGTGTATAATGTGTAGGAACTTTTGTTTTAAAAAAATATTTCGTGCACATATTTAGTTTTAGATTTAGTTTTTCTACTGTTTGTAGATGTGTATAGATTACAGTGAAATTTGTGTCAATCAATAAATTCTAATTGTTCACTTAATTTTGTTCTTCAAATTCTAAACAGTTGGACCATTTTGGTGGAATGGTATGTTTATTTCATTTAGTTCCTGACTGGATTGAAAATGCTATTGGTATACTATACTACACACTAAAATAACGGTGGGTGGCGCTGCTGTAGGTATGTCACTAAATTATGCCTGTGGTATGTTCGTCGGGTTAGGTAGTTTTCTATAAATTAGAAATTACCAACAAAAAATTCTCCTTTTTAAAAACCCACGCCTTGTCCCTGTCTTTATGAACATTTTTCAAAAATATTACTTTGGTAAGCTTTTGTATTTATTTTCATTCATGATATGATAAATAAGTATTTCTTATATTTATCTACCCAAATAAGGATTAACGGTCATAATGTTTCTCAAAATGGTATTTAAAAGAGTGAAAAATTACAAAATTTTTGGGAAGCAAACTTGCCCTAATGTAGTAAAAATGCTGCGAAAGAGAAAAAATATTCAATGAATGATGAAGATTTTTTTATTGTAGTCGTGGACATTTGCTATATTCTTGTTATACGTTAAACTAGCGGCCCGGTACGTGCTTTGCTACGTACAAAAAACACAAAGTAGTAATTATTATCGAAGTACGTCCAAAAAGAAATGATCGCTAGAATGACATAACACAACAAAACAAAAAAATGAAAAAAACACTGCTGAAAAATGTTTCAAATTGACAGCACATAATTTGACTAAAAAATACCCATTAACAAAATGATCCGCCATTTAATGAATTCATTTGTTACAAAAATGTGATAAATGAAAAACCGCTCGACCGACTTTATGCAATCTTCACATACACCATCTACTAAATAGTCCGAACAAAGCCTAAACATTTGGGTTGGATAGGTTCCCGATCTTGAGTTATCAAATTACAATGGAAAGTGGCTTTGTTTTTTTTTATATATAGGTAAACCACAATAATCATGGTCTATATCAGAGGTTCCCAAACTTATTTCATGTAACGCTCACTTTGAAAATCAGTTGTTTTGTAGCGCCCCCCCCTCGTTTTTTTCTTGTCAATAACCTCAATAACATATTTGTTGCGCCTAGTTTAAAAAAAAAATTTTTTTTCAAGATTTATACCGCCCCCCTCTAGGCTTCCAGCGCCCACAAGGGGACGTTATCGCCCACTTTGGGAAAGGCTGGTCTATATGTTTCGATTAAAATATTTGCAATATCTATTGTATAAGTGATTTCCCCGTGTTGGTCCGGGCTCCGTTGCAAAATAGACCATCTGCCTTTCTGCTAGGCAGCTCGTAAAAGGCGAGCATAGCCTTACCGTCACTAACACCGTGACATCTGACTAGGTGGTAGAGTTTCACAGCAACTCACCCGGATAGGTACCACCGCCTTACCTATTCCTGCCGCCATAACGTCATTACGTGTTCCGGTTTGGAGGGTAAGGTAAACGGTAAACTTACTTTTACTCGAAGCCTAACATCCTGGCCTCAGGTTGTCAACGCACCATTACCACCTTTGGTGTCTCTAGGCGGCGTGAATTTCTTACCATCAGGAAATCCGTTTGCTTGTTTGCCTTCCAATATCATAAAAAAAAATGTTTAAATATGGATGGTGAGCGTTGTTTCACTTACTTACCAGTCCATCGTGATTCCCGTAACACTGACTTTGAAAAAGTTAATTTTTATACGACTGAAATGGCGACTCCGAATCCGATATTCATTTTAACCTAAACCACACCTATATTAATGGTTAAAAAATGGGTTTACGTTGTGATTCTTTTTCATTTGTTTTTTTATGATATTGGAAGGCAAACAAGTAGACAGATTTCCTGATGGTAAGAAATTCATGCCGCCTTGAGACACCTAAGGTGGCAATGGTGCGTTGCCAACCTAAAGCAAGTTTTACGCGAGCCAGTCGCTGTTGTTTGTTAGATCCTCATATAAATTTTTGAACCACAAAAATCATGGCCTATCTAAATGTTTCGATTGAAAGTATTTGCAATATCCAGTGTGTAATAAAGTGTTTTCCTTCAAATGTTCATGAAATGTGAATGGCAGGCGTTGCTCGTTTCACTTACGTTCAAATTTCAATCCAACGTAATTTCCGTAACAGTGACTTTGAAAAAGCCAATTTTCATGCTAGTAAAATTTCGAGAGCTCAGAATTCCATATTTGTTTTCTAGGTTCTAGTTTTTTTATCGTACTTGTTTATACGAGTTAATCTTCTTTCTGTAGGTTTTGGCATAAGCGTTTGCATTTTGCCAGCAGTCAAGTAGAAATTTGCATCAATTTGAATCAAATTTATCAAAGTCGGGATTCAATTCATTATAATTAATCATAAGTCGGCAATAAGTCTTGGGTAAAGCGGTCGCTTCATTACTCAAGCTCATATAGTGAGATTTGGCGGCAACAAGGAAATACACGATACACTAATTTCTTCATGATTATTTTAGTTATTTTGTGCACTTTTACTGAACAGAGTTGTATAAAATTCCACCAAAATTGACCAATTTTTCTTAATATAAACACGAAATTCAATAATTATGAAAAAACTTCGACCGTCTTTTCTCTCGATGGCGCCAATACTCAAGATAATCTTTGAAACTACATTTCAGATTTCAAATCTCCTTTTTGTAATTGATTGAAAATTATTAAAAACGTTGTTGCGTACAAGTTATTTTCTTTAACGCTCATCAAATATGCATGGAGGGACGCTTTCTTCACTTCACTGCATCCCGGTTTCTATGTATTATAATTTCCGTAACATTAAGTTTCAAAAAGTCAGTTTTTGACTAATGAAAAGATGAGTTTCGACACGAGTATTTATTTATTTTCATCCTGTCCCTGCTAATATTATGAATGCGAATGTAAGTTTGTTTGTTGTACTTTCACGCGAAAAATCTTATTCATCATGAAACTTAGTACATTTATTATTAAAGGTATTAAAACTATCATAGAAACTTTTTAATGACAAGTTGTGGGTTTAAACTACTCGATAATAAGAATAGATAAGTTGAAGAGTACTGAGTTTATGTTATCGATTGTAATAAAAGGATTCGTTAATATCTTCACGCTAACATCCTCGAAAAGTAGGCACAGGTACACCCAAGGTACCCTCAGTTAGCCGTTGGTAATTAAACGTTAAAGTATATATTTATCCTTGGTGCGCAACGAAGTCTTCATTCATTTATTAATCGGCACAGTGAATATCCATCGTACCTGCCTACGTTTCTCCTGGTGGTAAGAGATAACCGTGGCCTATAGATAGCAGTGATATTGTGGGTGCGTCTCGGTCCCGTGGCCGAGGTATTAGGCCAACAATGCAAGTATACTGGTGACTCTACCTCCGGACCAAAACACGACACTCATGGCGGCTGGAATAGGTGGAGCGGTAGATCACTACCCGGGCTGCACCGCAGTAAGATGTAACCGTAGCCTATAGACTCGATGGATGTCGTAGGTGCGTCGCTACCTTGTGGCCGAGGCATTAGGCAACAATGTAAGTCTACTGGCTACCCTACCCTCCGTACCGAAACACGACCTCATTATGGCGGTATGAATTGGTATGGAGATAGATTACTACCCGGCCAAGTTGCTGCACCGCACTTTGCTGCTGAGAATAAATGACTGACGGATAACCTGTCGCGTAAAGAGGTTATTGATGTTTGTGTGAAGCCGATATCATTATATAGGTTCACAAACATTTGAAAGCAATCCGGTCTCCTTTGCGGAATAGCCCATCTGCCTTCCTGCCAGGCAACTTGTAAAAGTCGAGCATAGGCTTATCGTCACCAGCACCATGACATTTGACTAGGTGGTAGAGTTTCGTAGTCACTCGCCCGAATCAGTACCACAGCGTTACCTCTTCCGTACTTGCCGTTGACGAGTTCCAGTTGGGAAGATAAGTAGCCGGTAAACTTACTCAGCTCGAGGCCTAAAATCCCGTTCTTAGGTTGGCAACGCACCATGACCACCTTGGGTGTCCCTAGGCGGCGTGAATTTCTTACCATCAGAAAATCCGTCTGCTTGTTTTCCTTTCAATACAATAAACAAAACTAATGAATAGAATTATGCCTGTATGTTTGTGCGCGTCTTAGACTTTTTTCTTCAACTTGTTATAAATATTGAAAAAGCTTACTTTGTCTTAGCGCTGAAATAACCCCCATCAATAATTCAAAGTGCGGGCGAGTATAAGCTCCGAGGTTACAAAATCCACGCTAGCTAAAGCTTTGGGGATAATGCTTTATGAAAACTGCCGGGTGCTAATATGTTTAGGAATACGACACACGAGCGTTCCCTAGGATTACGTTTCCGTGACGAGTTTCTTCTCTATTGCCAAAATAGTAAATGAGTTGATAATTCTTCCATTAGGGTACCAGTAGAAGAGGTGGTAAGCCCTGCTGAATCCCACAAGGACGATGGGCTTAATATTGAATTTTGCGAAGATTTCAAATCGCAGGACCTCGTTTCCCAAAAAACATGTGATGCAAAGATAGGAGTTCGAAAACAATCACTTATATAAAAATTATTAATTAAACAATCATTTCTTACCGAAAAGGTGTTCTAAATTTTGTTACATTGCTATCTAATTTGAGTATAATCTAAAAAAAAGTGTTCTTCAATCTTGTCCTTTTAATCCTAAAACACATTTCCACTAATGCATTTAGGGTTGGCAATACTTTAATTATAAAAACTTGAAATGACAGCACAACATTTTGTGAAAATGTTTATTCGATATGGTTACTGTCTGTTGCACTAATGTATGATTTGTATGTTCCTACTCATTTAAATTTCAAACCGTAATTGTCACATTTGTATCGAAATAACTTAACGTTCTTGTTTGTTCTTGTGACTCTGTGTTTTGCGTCGCTGACACTTTACTCAAATATCTTATGTTCAAAACTGTATTTATATTTTTGTGAAATACAATTCTCAGTACAGCTCAAACAGATGTAATTTTATGTCAAACGTCGAAATACTAAAAAGCGCACTCCAAAAACGCTTTTCTGACCTTGCCCTTCCAAGCTACCGGATGCTAATACAATTTTAAGTGTTTCCCGCCAGGTAGGTGACCTTGACATGTCGACCTCGTTCTTCATTTCACCAATGACATAGCTATTTCAATCGGTGCTTGAGTTTTATGGAAGGTTTTCCTATGTATTTATAGTTTTTGTTTAACTTTGCTCGGGATAAAAGAAAGGTTGTCAAGGGGAAGGGTAAGTTGAAGATCTCTTCGTTATATCGTTATATAATACTTTTTTCACTTTGGAAGTCTAAGAAGACGTATAATTTATACTTGTCATCGTCGGCACTTGGTGAAATCCATTCCTATACGCACTTTTTATACAACATTTTGTTTATTTCTACAAGACACTGTGTGTATTGTGTGTGCTATGTATGTATACATCTAAGACGTTAAAGGTGCGTTATCAATGTAAGGTAGGGGGGTTGCTTTTTTCTTACTTACCTAACCGGAGTTTGACAACTATCCACTGTTCTAGTTTAAGAATTTAGCCATCTGAACTCAGCGACTAACTCCGCATCATCAACCTAAAAACTTTATTTGGGTTGAACTAAATTTTAATACTTTACACCTTCGACACTTGATGTAATTCAATCAATTGCATTCATAAAATACAATGTAAAATACTTGTATTTTATTTATTTCCACAATTCCCGTTTCACAAATATCACTTATGTTTCTGGTTCGCTTTTAATAACTATCTAATGACCGGCTTAAGGTCTCAGCACACATTCCAACTCGGAAAGGGATCGTCACCGTATCGCCTTTTGCCTCGCCGTCAACGTATGCACGTAACCAAACAGTATCCGCAGCTCCTGTACATCAACTCGGTTACTGCTCAACGACACCGCGCTTACGGCTTGCCGACCGCTAGCCTGTTCCGAGGCGCGGCGATTACGTAACGATTCCGATTAGTGTGCGTTGCAGTATAGAGTTTCATACAAACAATAAAGAACGGCTCGAGGCGATACGGTGACCATCCCTTTCCGAGTTGTTATGTGTGCTGAGACTTTTAGGTTTAAACGTAAGCCAAGCAAGATATTTTTATACTATATCTATAAATATGAAGGTATTTAATAAATCACGTGACCTTTTCGCATAAAACCCTCCTGTGGTTATTAATAAACATTATCATTAACCGCTTATGCTTTAAGTAAATGTTTCTATGTTACAAAAAAGTTACGTTTAAACTGTATAACTTCAGTGCTCATTGTCGTGTTCTGGTGTGTAGGGTATAGTATCCTGTAATTTCATATATAAAATTCTCGTGTCGTCTTGTCGTGTCGTGTGTCGTATCGTGTCGTGTGTCGTGCGTGTTTGAACTCCTCCGAAACTGCTGAACCGATTTTCGTGAAATTTTGTGAGCATATTGAGTAGGTCAGAGAATTCGCCAACATCTATTTTTCATACCACTTAGCGACAGGGGTGACTCACCCCAAATTTTTTGCTAAAATCACGTTAAAAATCTACCAGAACAACGTCTGCCCAATCAGCTAGTTTTATTAATAAAATTGGGTTCGTTTTTTTGCATATTCTTTGGATATTGAACGTTATTTCAATAACGATGTATATTATTTAAGTAAGTTGGTTCTCATGGTGAATATTTAATTAATATAAGGGTGATTTACAAATTTGCCCGGGGCTGAGCTTGTGTATCGAATGTAGGGCGTGGAAAGGGCGCGGTATAGTCTAGGATCCAACTGTAACTTTATAACTTTACGTGTGTCCGTTACTTTTGTACCTTCTAATTAATGAACACGGAGTAAAGTAATCCAAGGTTCAACCTCGTATTGTAGTCTCTATTACAATTTGATTGTGACTGTAATATCAACTCAATTTTACTCCTACGTTAGTCTATGTTTATTAATAAAACGGATGGTGTTTATCCGAGTGTAGGTTACTTGAGCTGTATTTTTCTCTCTGTATTTAAAGATAGCCTTTGTGGTCTAGCTTTTCAGGTGTTGGACTTGACTGCATAAGGTCCCGGGTTCGAATCCCGTGCCGGGCAATAAAAAGAAAATTTGGTTTTTATAAATTTTAATAAATAAAAAAAAATGTTGCTCGGGGTTGGATATGTGCCCGGTTGGCGATAGGCTTCCACCTATCCCACTGTGGGACTTAGTGTCTTCGGCTAGTCGTGGGTGCCCCGGTTGTGCCTCTGCCTATTTCTTCGGGGATATGGGCGTGAAGATACTTTTTTTTATCTTAAGATTACTAATGTACAAGGATAAAAAGTTTATACTTGATTTTTTTAGGCAAAACATATCTGTTCACGCTGCACGCGTCTCCCTTGATTGTAAGAGATACACCATAGACGACATAGGTGCGTCACTATCCTGCGGTGGGGGTGAAAGGCCTCAAGCACAAGTCTACCAGCTACCCTACTCTACGGGCTGAAATATGACACTGCCATTATGGCGGCAGGAATATGTATGGCTCCGGATTTCTACAAGAGCGAGTTGCTGCACAGAACGCTACCATTCGTAGACTTGCATCTACAATTGTGAAAACGTATTATAAGATTTTTTCTAAAATATGTTTAAAAGTTACTGATAGGTCTTATGCTTTTATATTACATTTAGATAATAATGTTATTCGTTTCGTAAATCACAAAATTAATAACTTAAAAGTGAAGCTTTTTTTCGCAGCGATAGTTACTACAAATATAAGTATATTCCAGATTTAGAGCTAGATTTTGACCGCCTCGTTGGTCGAGTGGCTAGCGTACACGTGTAGTTATTACATCGACCAACCGCGAGGCTCGGGATTCCCGACGGGGGTAGGCATTTGTGTGATGAATATTTAGATGTCTGCATATCAGGGTCTGTGTGTTTATTAAATTTATTGTGGTATTTATTTAAGTATTTCTATGTATAAAAATCGTTGACTAACACCCATAACACAAGCATATAATTTGCTTACGTTGGGGTTAGATTCAATGTGTTACTTGTCCAGGGATATTTATTTATTTGTAATGACATATTAGTCTTATTAGTTCAGTGATCTTCCTTTCCAAACCTGAAAACATCGATAACGTTCTCGTTTATTTGTTTTCTACAGGTCGAGTTATATTTAAGTAATTAAATTAGCTTGTCCTGAGTGCCCCTGTTGTGCCTCTACCTATAACTCTGCGATGAGGGCATGATGATACTAAATAATACCTAATATATTTTTCCTACCTACCAACCAATTTAAAATAACACTAATTATATTTTGATTAAAACTAGACAAATATCGACTAACGATAACATAATACAGGAAAACATGATCCTATAAATCACTAAACGTTATCTCAGACTATAAAGCTTCGTGTAGTTGAAATTAGCAATTACTGATGTAAGGGCATCCATTAATGTAATTTAATTAAATTGATACCAGTGATCCCACGTACTCGACAAGATATTATACAGTATACACGAGAAACAGAAATAGAAACTTCGGAAACCATAATATCAATACGTGAAGTAAAAGCTTTGGACCCCTTTTTATGAAAATTGTGCTGATGGAGGAGTATGAAATTTGGCACACTTATAGCTTAAATTTAGGAGAAGTGCATGATAATATTTTTCAATAATAATGCTTATAAAGTTCTTTAAATCAATAAATTAAACATACTATCATGAATTTGACATACACAAACAAAAATATTCATAACGATAAAACTTTACAGATGGAGAACAAACTGAATTCATAATATTTGGAAACAAAGTAGTTAGTCTTGTTAATAAAGATGCCGTTCTTGTAAAAAGGTAATTGACAATAGAACCTTAATAATGTTTAGGCATTTATTTTAATAATTTATGTTGAATAACTTATCTTTAAAATGAATTATAGTCGATTTTCGATCAATGGGCGACCACTAGTACAGAGAACATAGTGTTCCACAACGTTTAAACACTGATAATTATTATAGTAGCGCCACGCTATGGTGGCCGGTTTGACATATTGAAATAGTGACGTGAAAGTCAATTTGTTATCTAAAATAAACGCAAGTCGAATTTATTCGTTTTTGTATTTTTGCTATGTATATGACCGTATGAATAACATAACACGACAAAAGAAAAAACAACTGAAAAAAGTTTCAATATGACAGCAAGAATTGTGCTGTCATCTAAAAAAAGTTTGAATTTGACTGAAAAATGCCTAGTAAGAAAATGATCTGCCATTTTTTGAATTTATTTGTTACAAAAAATGTGATAAATAAAGAGCCGCTGGACCGATTTTATGCAAACTTTACATAAACCATCTACTAAGTAGTTCGAACAAAGCCTATACATTTGGTTTATATAGGTGAGCCCGTTCTTGAGTTATAAAATTACAACGAAAAGTGGCATTGATTTTTTATATATATATATATATATATAAAAAACCCGTATAATTTTAAAAGTAAGTCTAAAGGCATTCAGATAGAAGGCAACTAGTGTCATATGATTTGGGCGAATAAAAAACATAGTAAACTTATTTTTTGATATGAAAGTTGAGCTAAACTGCGTCAAACTGGCCGCCATTGCGTGGCGCGTAAAAGACTAGACCAGCGGTCGGCAACCTTTTGGCAGGCAAGGGCCACAAGGCGGCAAAATAAACTAAAGGTAGGCCACACTTGTAATATTTACCCTAGAAGCCAAATATACCTACGTATAATTGGTTATGTCCTATACAAAAAATGAAAATGGGCGGAGAGAAGCGCGTTCTTAAGGCTGAATGTACACTATACGACGTATAGGTATTATACGGTCAAGCGCGGAACATTCATGAATTAATTTTGATATTTATAATTTAATTTCAAGAAATTCACGGGCCGCAAGTAGGACGTCGGCGGGCCGCGGGTTGCCGACCGCTGCTTTAGACCATCATTTGAACATTCATGAGGCTTAGGTTCTGTTCCTGGCAGGGCAGGCATATGATAAACGTATCTGTATGTATTTCTGGATTTGGGAAGTAATTAAAATTGATGCTATATAAAATATGTATGTGTCTATAAAATGGTTGACTTGCTTACATATTACAAGCATTTTATTTCTTTACTTTGGTTCTAAATCAATTCGTGAATTAAATATTTTATCTGGAGATATATCAGTCAGACATATATCAGTTGCAGTGGTCTGGTGTTGGATTTTACTAGATAAGGCGCCGAATTCGATTTCGGGTCGGGCAACTAAAAATTTGTTATTTAAAATTTGTAATAAAAATTAACCTTCGAGAATAGATAAGTGTCCAGTTAGCGACAGATTTGCTACCTATCACATTGTATGTAGTATCTAAGTTTGTCATGGGTGCCCTGGTTGTACCTCTGTCTGGTGCTTACGGTGTACGGTTGTGAAGATATTTTTTTTATTATAAACTAAAAAGAAATATGTACCTGTCCTTTTGTGTATTGGACTTAAAAGGGATGAAAAATGGTAATAAAACACATGTCACCTGCGACTAACACCACTGATAATGTGACGACTCACCAAGATCTGTACTAACGCTTTTTCTTGAATGTCAGTTTTCGTCACTATCGTTACATTGCAGGTTAAAAAAAGTAAAAAAAAAGATTTATTCAAGAAGCCTGAGAAGTCAGCCTCAAATTGACGACACGTAATTATCGTTTTTATTATATAAAGTATCTTCACGCCCATATCCCCGAAGCAGTAGATAGAAGCACAACCAAAGTACCTATGACTAGCCGAAGTCACTAAGTCCCACAATGTAATAGGTGGCGAGCCTATCGTCTACGCGGCACATAATCACGGGCAACTTTATTTTTATTAGAAAATTGCTCGATTCGGAAGTCGAACCCGGGACTTCAAGAAGGCTGACGTCAGACCGCTACAGAGACGAGGTTTTAATTCTATAATCAGGGTAATTTATTAAATTAACTGTTTGGTTGCACTCTCTATACAAAGTCTTTAAAGTAAAAGCTCTGTTACAATTATACATTGTAGTATATTCTACTCGGACTCCAGAAAGCTTTCAAATGGAAAACCTAAGAGTAGCTAATGCGTCCTGAGTGCAGGACGCGGGATGCACGATAACGACTACACAAAGAATGCCGTACATTTATTGCTACTTGGACATTGCAAAGAATACTATTCATAGACCATTCGCATAAGAAATACACTTCTCATGGACACGGTAATGTAATACACATACGATTCAGTATTCTATCTTTAGAAAAACGGGCAAAAACTTGTTTATGCCTCCGCATCACTAGTTCGGTAGACACTTGGTATGCCATTATTTATAGTTTCGCCGCAGTGAGTAGCGGCCAAAGTTATAGCGTTTTGTAACCGATATATAAACGTGAAATTTGTGAATGTTATTTTAAGTCGAAGTATTTACTTAATTTGTCAAAGAACAATTATAGAATGTTGGGCTGTTTTCAAGCATCACCCATAAATAATACTTGGATATAAAAGTATAATAGCATCGTATACTTTTATATCTAAAAGTATAAGATGCTGTAAACTCGGAAACCTTTAACTAATTTTAACAAGTTGAAAAAATAAGTGAAATAGAAAGCATCTTCACGCCCATATCCCCGAAGAGGTAAGCAGAGTCACAAGCAGGCACCCACGTCTAGCCGAAGACACTATGTCCCACAATGTGATAAGTTGCAAGCCTATCGCCAATCGGGCATATATCCAATCCCGATCAACGATTTTTTTTGCATCTAAAATTACAAATGAAGAATCAAATGCCAGAATGAAAAGTGTGTTACACACTCATACAACGTGTTAATCTTTTGTAAGACTAAAAATGTGCGTTTGTAAATATATCTTCTTCTTTTTTCAGGTAAGTTGGATATACATTTATATTACTGCGTCGGACAAGACCGAGGTAAATTCACTATGTTGTAGCCATGCAGACTGTTTCACCAGTGGTACTCGTAGTAGAATGCAGGAGTTTGCTGGAATCGATACAATCATACCCACTCCTATCGCCTGACAGTGCGCATCATTGTCGTGTTCCGTTGTGGAGTGTTAAATAGCTGGTTGAGTTGAAGACGTAACATAGAAGCACCCAGTAACTATAGTGTCTATTGGCTATAGTTGTATCTTACTATTGAAATAGCCTTCGGTTTATTCGTTATGAAAACGAATATTTTGGGAGTAAATGAAGTAAAGTACAATTCATTTATTTATTTCAAGTTTTTGAACACAAAACGCTTGTTTTTTGTATAACATGATGTGTTAATACAGTTATTTTATATTAACATATGTACAAAAAGCATGGTTTATGTTAACTATCTATAAAGGGTTTCTTCCGAAATATCACCAAATTTTTAGACAATGTTCAATATATCAAATAAAATAAATCGATATAAAAACAGATGCGCGCGCATCTTAAAATTTCGCACTTCGCTGCAACTTCATACTGTAACTATTGTGTGACAGATCTTAAAATTTCACTCTTAACATTTTTCATAACGCGCCTAAAGAAGTATAACTTCAACAACATGATTAAAATATCTATATAATAAATGTCTTAAGTAAGTAAGTCATAAAGATACTTACACCCGTATTAAGGGGCCATGTATGCTAAAATACGTCAGCAATATACTGTTTTTTTCATACAAAGCAATTATGGATCTTGGCGACAAAAATACACAAGATTAACATTAATATGCTTTATAAGACTAGTGTTTCCAAAACACGATTCATTTCACTTTGCTTGATAGAAAAAAATCAAAAAGTTAACCCTTTTTTGAAAGCAAAACCCATCTGTCTACTTCAATTATGAAAATATCGACACCATATTTAACATAAATATAGATAAGTATGATACCTAAAAGATAACTCTTTCAGTTTTAATATTTTTTTTTCAAATTACTTTATAATGTCAAAAATAGTGATTTGGCGCTTAATACGTTTACTTTGGAGCGCAATATATCATAGTAATCATGAAACGGGGGAGTGCGCTGATTGGCTCTTTTGGCTGACTAAGTATGGGGCCTTAAGGAAGCTTATTTGGCTAAGTAATGAAAAAACGCTGCCTGAAATACAACGTTTAGCTATGCGTTTTTACGTCAAGCCATTCAATTCATGAATAATACTTAGTTTAATAATCAGTTCTAAGTATTTTTCATGAATTGAATGGCTTGATGTAACAAACGCATAGCGAAATGTCGTACTTCGCACAGCGTTTTTTCATTACTTAGCCTAGTAGGCTTCTTGAATACAGGTATTAGAATGAACGCCATTAATAGAAAGAGAGAAAGAAAGAGACAAAAAATTTGCGGAATACATGTGTAAATGAGGTTTTACAAAAATATTTAAGTATATCAACATATTATACCATATTTTAGTGTGCAAATATTTTAATATTTATAAAAAAATATTGTCTAATTTCATAAACTTCAATTTTCAAGCCAATTATTTACATTTATAATTAGTTTCATTATTTTTTACCAAAACATTTTAAAATTATTACATTTAACCCTATCTACCGTAAACTACCACTGTTTCCAAACCTAGCCAGACAGGAGAAGAAACGGCGAAACAAACTCCTCGGCAATAGAATCAAATATTCCGAACCAGTTTCTATTGATTTCCAATGCATATTATATTCCAAATCTCTGAATGTACCACATCGACTGCAATTGGCAGCATGGATATTGTCGAGATCCGGTCAAAGCGATTGGTTTCTAGCCGAAATTACCAACTCCGAATCTAGCTTTACGCCAGCTTTGGCTATTCAGTATAAAGTGCTTTGTTGAAAGCCATTTAAGCCACTTTGGTGCTTAGCCATCTATTCGTTTCTCATGTATGTTCTTCATTCGAACAGGTAAACATAGAGTAGACTCACTGGTGGAGTTTTTTCGTAGAGCTTCGATCCGTGGATAAACGGTTAAATATGTCTGTCTATATCTATACTTACTAGCTACTATTATATAATATTATATATATTACTATTGCGCCAAAACTTCTAAAACAGATTTAGACATTATATTAGTAGCGTATAAGCGAGGGAAGTTTTATTTTCAACAACGCTGTAGTGATAGGGTATAAAATTATTCGCACCGGTTTTGTAATTTAGAAATGTGGGATAAGTTATCTTTATTACACACCCGCATCCGCCCTTAAACTTTTATGGTGCGGCTTTGTGCGGACGGAAGTCAACCTTAATATGGTCATTAGGCTTCAGAAGGTTGTTTACTTATAGAATAGTTTCTAACATGAAGCTCGTAAGAGGCGTTGGTACTTTATCACATGACTTATCCCCCGCTTCCTAAATTTAAAAAAACGAGTCGTTTTGCTTACGAAAGATAGATTTTTTTTACGAATAGTGAAGTATCTAACTACGATCGTCATTGATTGCTAACTCTTAACATTTTGTGTAACTATGAGCGATGCTTCGTCAATTTTATACAAACTACCAATAGTTATACTAACGGATTAAGGATCATTAATAATAGGAACCGGCCATTAGTCACTATATAAATGTGGACAAAAGGAAAACTATTAAACCTAGAATTTTTCTTTAAGTTATCAGCGAACAATAACTCGGTTCTCCTGTTGGGAAGAGACAATCGTGGCCTATACATACATACAATAGATGTTACAGGTGCGTCTCTATCCTGGGGCCGGGATGAAAGACTTATTATGCAAGTCTACCCTACCCTCTGGGTCGAAACTTGACAGTCCGCTGAGTAGAATAGACCATATCTCTGCCAGACAACTCGTAAGAGGAGAGCGCAGGTTTAAATATAGGTCCCAACAAGACCTTTGATGGGTAGCAATTTGCCCGAGTGGGGATCCACCGCCTTGCCTATTCTTGCCGACATAGTGACAGTGTCATGTTCCGGTCTACAGGGTAGGGTAGCCGGTGGGCTTGCACAGTAGCCCTTAGCCCTAAGACCCCGGCCATAGATGTCATCCATGGTGTCTGTAGGCCACGGTTAGACAACCATATACCACCAACAAATAAGAACGTGACGCCTTGCCGCGACACCAGCTAGTACTGCACTGTAAAAACCACTTTGGCTTCTCGTCCATATGCATGTTTGTGTGTGTCATTTTCAAACATTTTTCCCGTGTTGGGTCTGCTGAGTAGAATAGACCATCTACTTCTCTACCAGATGGCTCGTAAGAGGCAAGCACCAAGGGTGGATCCAGCCTTCGTGTCAGGGGGGTCACGTACTTTTTTTTTGTAAAGTAGCAATCAATAAACGGCTCGTAATTATTAAGAGGAAAACCGTGACCTGTAGACACCATAGATGTTGTAGGTGCGCCGTTGTCTTGTGGCCGAAGTAGGTAAGCCCAATTTGCAAGTCGACCGTTTACCCTACTCTTCGAAACGGAACATGACACTGTCACTATGGGCAAAAGGAATAGGCAAGGCAATTGATCCCTACCCTGACAAGTTCCAGCACATCACTACTAGCCTACTATCAGTGATCTTGTTCGCAATGACCCGTTAGTCATTTGTCCTCTTACGAGATGCCTGGTAGAAGGGCAGATGATTTATTCTACATAGGAGACCTGAGCCTTCACCAAGAGTTGGTATAAATTACGTTCGGTAAGTTACGTGTCGAAATCTGTGACACTTTTGGTCTAAGAATGTATTTCTCTTAGTTATCGATAGAGGCGCTGTTCAAGGTTTTGATACAAATAATTTACAGAGACAGTAGCGAGTATAGTAAACTTGAAGACGTAAACTCAGGGTAAGGGCTCTGAACCAATGCGGGGTAAAACTCGATTGAACTTAAAGTTAAGACAAAGTGGGATTCATATCTGATGTGATTATATTTTTTATTAAACATAGCATTTTGAGGTCAACCAAAGTTTTGTAATATCTCAAATTTAACTTAAGATCAGTAATTGTGAATTATAATTAAAGTAATTTACATATTTTGGTCAATTGTTATAAACAAATAACATCAATTTCAACAAAAAAATATTAATGTCATTAACTGTTAATTTAAAATAGGGACCTATTGAAAACAGCCTGTCTAAAACAAACAAAAAAAATCAAATACATTATTTGTTCTAAAAATGTGTGGTGATAAATATATTCCCTATGCCTCAAATCATTAAGAAATTACAAGGTTTCAAAGAATAACGGTTCGACGGAAATATATTGTCAAAGAGTATATAAATACTACGTAATAAGAGACGGGACTTCCATACATACACAGCAAACACGAATTTATATAAAGTTTACTTGAAAAATTATAACCCGTATAATTTGAAGGTAAGTCTAAAGACATTCAGATATAAGATATAATATTAATAACAACTAGTGTCATAAACTTATAACAACTTTGGGCGAATAAAAAACATAGCAAAATTTTTTCTTTATTTTTGTATATGACAGTTGCGTTATCAAAATTGGTGGTCCTGTCGTCCGGGATTCTTTCTGGGTCCTTTGTAATAAGCGTTGGAAGACCGGCAGAGTACCCGAAGACTGGCGACGTGCGGTCATCGTGCCTTTGTATGAAGGCAAGGGTTCACGCATGGACTGTACAAGTTACAGGGCCATTAGTTTGATCAGTTTAGCATCAAAAGTGTATGGAAAAATAGTTGAAAGGAGGATGCAAGGGGTGTCCGATGGAACATTGTTGGAGGCTCAAGGCGGTTTCAGGTCTGGAAGAGGATGTACGGATCAAGTGTTTTCGCTCCGCAACATTGTAGAGAAGCTGTTGGTCAGAAGGTTTTCTGCGGTTTTGTGGATCTCGAAAAAGCGTTTGATAGGGTTGTACGTAAGGAACTTTGGGACATTTTGCCAGATTATGGGATAGTCGGGTCCCTGCTGCGTGCGGTGCAGTCAATGTATTTATACTGTAAAGCATGCGTGCGGGTGGATGGCAACATATCGCCTTGGTTTGATGTTAATATTGGCGTCAAGCAGGGTTGTGTGTTGTCAGCGCGCTTGTTTATCTTATATTTGGACAAATGTCTTCAAAGGTTAAGGGTGACCAAGTGGTGAACTGCCTGCTTTATGCA
>NJDC01000711.1:37787-50124 GCA_002245475.1 Calephelis virginiensis | reverse complement strand
AATCACTTAACTTCAGATGAACCACTAGTTCGCTTTTTTTCCTTGGACAAATCACACAAATTGAATCTAATCCCAAAGTAAACAAGTTATATGCTTGTGTTATGGGTGTTGGTCAACGATACTAATATATGTATAGAAATACATAAATAGATACCAGAATAAATTTAATAAACACCCAGACCCGGAAATGCAGACATCTAAATGTTCATCACACAAATGCCTGTCCCCGTCGGGAATCGAACCCGAGCCTCGCGGTTGGTCGGTGTAGTTAGGCGTGTACGCTAGCCACTCGACCAACGAGACGGTCAAATTCAAATCAAAATCAATCAAATCAATATCGTTTGCTTTGCGCTTTGTTCCATAAAAAGTTAATCGCTGTAAAACTGCAAAAACCTCCTTAAATTTCAATAATTATGTCATCGATGTGCACAAACATTAAGTATTTTTTACGATTACGTGGGTTTTTTTGGTTTAGATTTACATTAGATCCAGACATGGTGGCAAAGGAACCACCTCGAAAGTACGGTTTTCAAATAAAAAACAAAATTTTCAAAATATGTTAAGAAATTTCATTTAATTTAAAAAAAGTAAAACAAAGGTTTTAAACATTTTTCTTATTAGAAATTTGAAAATTTACATTTTCTAAGTTTTTTTGTTGCCCGACCCGGGATTCGAACCCGGGACCTCAAGCAGTCAAGGCAAGCCAACACCTGAACCACTAGACCACAGAGGCGATTATCATTTAATTTAATTTACATACATAAAATATAGCCGTCGAACCTATAACCTCTTTTTCTCAACGTCGGTCACAATGGGTTAAGTAAAAGCGACGGTTACGCAAACCTTTTCAAAGTTGTACTTACGAATATTTTAAATCTGGCAGATCTATATTAGGATTCTGGCTTTTCCGTGTAAGGGGTTAATGTAAATTAACGAAAAATGTAAGGGATGTTTCAATTAAAGTCCGTTATTCCGAATTCCGGACCCACCCTTGACCTCACATGAAAGGACATTATCGAAGGTCCCGTAACAGAGGGAAGTATGATTGAATTAGGCTTTGTTTTGATAAAATGGTGCGCAGGTTATTGATTTGCTTAAAAATAAATTTGGACTGCTATTTTGCGACGGATTTTAATTTTCGAATTGAAACCTCAGGACGTATTAGAAAAATTTGTTCTCTGTACCTTTCATTGATCTCTAATTACTCCACTAAAATCTCTGTATGTTATCCCGTATTTCATACTGAGTTTTTCGTGAATTTCGTTTCGACGGCTCATAACACAAGCATGCATTATGCTTACTTTGGGGTTAGATTCAAGTTATTTATATTTTTTTTATAATTTATATATTTTTTATTTTATAATATTGGAAGGGAAACAAGCAGACGGATTTCCTGATGGTAAGAAATTCACGCCGCCTAGATACACCAAAGGTGGTAATGATGCGTTGCCAACCTGAGGTCGGGATCTAGGTCTCGAGCAAAAATAACTTTACCGGCTGCCTTATCCTCCAACCGGAACAAGTCAACGGCAAGCCTTGACGTTATGGCGGCAGGAATAGATAAGGCGGTGGTACCAATCCGGGCGAGTCGCTGCGAAACTCTACCGCCTAGTCAGATGTCACGGTGTTGGTGACGATATGCCTGTGCTCGCCTGACAGGAAGGCAGATGGTCTATTCTGCGAAAGAGCCCGGAAAATAATTATTAGAATTAATTAGAAGAAATTGGAATTAATTAATTATTATTAGAAGTCGGATAATAATTTCACCTTTAATCTCTTAATGCTTGTAAAATAGTCAACCGATATTAATTGTTTCACTACAGTACTATTATTCTCCCACATTTACATTGGACAAGGTCGAAAATAACTGAACTAAGCACTAAATGTTACGATTAACTATTTTTTACATTTATTGCTATTGAGATAAGATTAAAATAGTGAGCAAGATAGTTATACGTAAAATGCCATGGAATGAGAGAGAAAGTTAATTTTTAACTGCCGTAATTGCCTTTATACGCTTAGGTATTATTCACACATTACTAATACTTTACCTTACTTTATAAAGAATTTTAAATGCCAATTATACAGTCGTGCAAGCGTCAGTCAAAGCAAAAGCTGCCGTGTAATGGAAATCATAAACTTAGATCCCGTTATATCATATTCCCACTGTCAGTTTTTCCAGTGTCACTAAACTGGCTGAAGGAACCACGTAAAATATAAAGAGGTGCCGGTATGTGCATAGAACCGATATAATTACTTTGTTTAAGAAATATTTACAAGTAAATCAGTGACTTGTAAAACTGACAGTAAAACCTATATCTCTTATTAATGAACACGGAGTAATGTAATCCAAGGTTCAACCAAGTATAAAAGTCTTTATTCCAATGTGATACCAACTATAATATCAACTTAATTTTACTCCTACGTTACTCCATGCTTATTAATAAGACGGTTACCGTCTTATTAATAAAACACGGAGTAATGTACTCTAAGGTTCAAGATTGCATTATAGTCTATTACAATGTGATACAGAATATAATATTAACTTAATTTTAATCCTACTTTATTTCATGTTTATTTATAAGACAGATTCTGGGCCGTTTATGGTTCGAGTAACTTTTGTTTCAATTTCTGTTGCTATATAGTAGGGGAGCCCGCGATGCGAAATGTGTAGTAACTCCAGCGTTATTGGGACCCATTGCACTTTGTCGATTAAATAGTGGAGAGTAAAAAAGGTCGTGTGAGGTTTTTCTTTTTAGCGGTGCGTTAAGTGTCTAGAAGCTAAAATAGCAATTTCAGTCACTTGATCATAGCCGAACTCATCAGATATTAATAATATATATGCTTAATGTGTCACCGATGACAGAAATATGTCAATCAAACAGATTGCTGTAATGGACAATTAACACATATAACTTGGTTTTTGAAAGTTTCTGAAACTCCTACTCCCGTACGTCTTGTCCAAATCATCAGAAAATTTAAACATGGACTTATTGGCATGCAATAAGTTCGGCGTACTTTAATCTGACATGCGCGAGTATATTTTCAAGCCAAAAAAAATTAGACAGACAACCCTACATGCGCGTCTCTATGTAGAGATTTGATACATAATGAAGGTGTTCAACAATGGTACAGGGTATCTCCCATACCTTAATCTGACGCGCCTGAGTTAGTCCAAAAATCCCCTCTTGGGCTCCCCTACTAATAGTCAAGTTGTCTTCACGGCTGTATGCCAAAGAGGTAGGTAGAGCTATAACCAGAGAACCCCCAATTAGTCAAAAATTTGGTACGTGGCAAACCTACTACAAAGTAGTTGTTTTGATTAGAAATGAAAAAAAAACCTTTTGAGTTTACCGCCCCGGGAATCTAACCTCATGTAGCCTTAGACTCTAGACTGCCTCGTTGGTCGAGTGGTTAGATTACACGCTTAACTACAACTACCAACCGCTAAGTCTCACCGGACAAACTAGTGGTTGGTATTAGAAATAAAAAAAAGAGTTTACCGACCCAAGAATCTAACCCGGGTCTCATATAGCTAACGCCAACACTGGACAAATTAGTTGTTTTTAATTATAAGTTAAAAAAAACATTTTCCGACATATTAATAAACGTGGATTAACATAGAAGTGAAATTTAGATGATTTTGTAGTCTGTATTACATTGCAATAAGGACCATAATACCAGGTTGAACCTTGGAGTACTCTAGTTCGTGTTTATTAATTAAATGGTTTGAGTTTACCAACCCATGAATCTAACCCGGGTCTCATGTAGCCGTAGACCTTAGACCTACTCGTTGGTCAAGTGGCTAGCGTACATGTTAAATTACACCTACCAACCGCGAGGCTCGGGTTTGATTCGCGACGGTGGCAGGCATTTTCTTATGAACAGAATCTATACTTGCTATCGTCGGCACTTGGTGGAATTCCATTGTATATACACGTTTTTTGGAGATAACACTTGTACTTATCCACTGTATACTTTATTTAACACTTTCTAGCCAACTGCTTTCACTTTTTACAGCATCATCAGGGCTTTGAAACTAAAACGTTCAATACCTATTTGGTTAGATGTTACTTATGAACATTTTATATGTCTGCATTTCCGGGTCTGGATGTTTATTAAATTTATTCTGGTATCGAAATAGATACCAGAATAAATTATTTTCTTTATATTTTCTGAGAATTAGAATTATTGTATAACACCCATAATATACGAGTAAGTATAAAATTTGCTTACTTTGCGGTTAGATTCAATTTGTATAATTTTTCTAGGACAAACTTGTTGCTTTTATTAGAAAATAGCTTTGCCTACGTAACGTGGCTTTTACTGCACCGATTTTGATGAAACAAAGCCTATGTCACTTAGGGATAATGTAGCATTCTAACAGTGAAAGAATTTTTGAAATCGGTCTAGTAGTTTCGGAGCCTATTCATTTCAAACAAACAAAAAATCAAACATTTCCTCTTTATAATATTAGTATACATAAAACAAAATACTTCGAGTTTACCAACTCGCGAAACTTACCCGGGCCTCATGTTGTAAACGCCAACACCGGACAATCTAGTTGTCCGGTGTTGCCGTATGTTATGTATCTGTGAGAGGAAATATATAATTTTGAATTTGAATAACCTTAAATCCTTTAGTTTCCAGAGGTCATGCGGTTACCGCAGGGAACGGCTACGTATGCTTATTAACGGCTTAGCTAACGCTTAACGGTGGTTTAATTTAATATTGTCACATGTTTTGATGTAGCTCTTGAAATGTTAATTAAGTTCTCAAAGACGGTTTTAGGGTGTTTCGTGTGGATTTGAAATATTAAGTGGAGTTCCCAAGTGTTGAAAGTGTTTGGACAGGTAATGTGAGTTGTAGATTCAGCCGATACTAAAGGCTCAACACGACATCTTCATTTGTTAACAACTCTAATAAAAGGGGGTTAATCGTCTGATTTTTTTTTGTACGACGACAATCGAATCGAAAAATTATGACAAAATTTTGATGGTTTTTATTTGTAATGTAGGTCATGTCTATGTAATTAAAAGGCATGCAAACTTTTCACGTGCCTATAAATTGTACAATATGTTGATAGCGTATTCCCATACAGATCTTATGTAGCCGGCTGGACAATCATGAAGTATTTATTATTTAGTAATACATAATTAACAAATTATGTAATAATAAACTTTAAAAAAACATAGTTTCACATAATTTGTATGAGGTGGGAAGACAGGTATATTTAGACTAATCAATGCTGATTTAAACACTATTTTTGTCAGCATCCCCTTAATGCAGTAAAAGTGAATATGAAAAAAGAAGGATGTAATAAGACATTTTTTTTGTTTTTGGTTTTTGATTATAACTTCTTTCCGTTAAATTAAAGGGGTTTTACAAGAAGGCATCGTTCGATAACCGAGCAGGCGCTCCTTTCTGCCTAATACTTTCTGACGCTACTACTGATCCTAATAGGAATACAAGTGATGTAGACAGAAAAGGTGGTAATGATGGATTTCCAACCCGTTGTCTGACGAATACGCATCGCCTATAGACAACAAGATGGTTGAAACGTTGCCAACCGAGGCTAAGATGTTAAGACGTTAAAAAACTTTACCCTCTACCCTTTCTATCCTCTTAACGACACGAGACGGTCACTGAAATGGTAACAGGACAAAGAAATAGTAATAGTAAAAAACTTTTCCTATTATTTCCCCATCGTTTTGTATCCAAAACGACAACACATATCTAGGTGCTAATGGGTAGTTCCGGGCACAGGAAATTGCAAGTGGCATCGCCACCCAAATAGTAAATGTTTTGGGCGTCTATGACCTCCCCAATAACTACTACGCAATTAAGTAGACATGGCAATATCGGTGAACAAAAAAGAATCGTTACGTTTAAAGAACATCTGTGTGATAGCGATGGGGTCTTCACGTAACAATTGTGTATTTCTCTTGATTAGTCTCAAATTGTTATCGAAAACTCCATAAGACTAAAAGTCGAGTTTCGGTTCTTTAGACGCTATCAATAAGTGGTAGTTTTGTGAAAGTTAGGCCAGCTTGATAGTATCTTTTTATATCTGATCCGTAATGTTAATGCCCGTCACTATCATGTCCTGATGTGAAGTACGTGGCAAAGTTATTTACGTTGGAAGCTATAAATTGCTCATACAAGAGGCTTAACAGTCTAGCATAAGGTTAGCAACAAAACTTTAAAATAGTCGTTGTCTATAGGCGAGATATATTTTTTACAAGTATCAAATTGAGCAAAGCGCAAAGGAAACAAATATCGAGTGAATAAGCTGCTAATTAATTAATGAGAAAGATAAATAGCGTATTGAATAAACCGCGAATCAGACGAATATGAAAAAAACCCGTAACTGAAACAAATACCTAATTGAACAAATTGGAATTAGGAATATGGAATTAAATAAACCGCGAATGACACAAACATCGAATAAAAAAAATGTGAATAAAACAAATATGGAATTGAACTAACCGCAAATGAAACAAATTTCGAATTGAAAAAACCGCGAATGAAACAAATATCGAATTGAACAAATCGGAAATTAAACAAATACCGAATTGAACTAACCGCAAATTCCAAAAGCAAAACTACCAATTTGAAATAATCGCGAGGTTGATTGAACTAAACGTGCCTAAAGTCACCTTATAGTATAATAAAGACATGCAATTTTTATCATCTTATCTATCTTTTAACATAAAAGTCTTTTGCAATACATTAAGGGATGTAATAGCATTATAAACACTGGCCTCATTTACTATGTATTTCTATATGAAACTTTCACCGGCTTCAGGTCACATTGTTGGATTAACCTTTGGAAGTATGTGGAACGGTACACAATCTTGCTTTATGTAAGTAATATTTCTATTTGTATATATGATTTTTATATAGTCCACAATATTATACTATTGGAAGAGTATTTTTATTAATATTAATAACATATCTAAGACAAGGGATAGTGCTATTTTAGATCAGTTACCAGGTAACTACTGTTATTTTTCAATATTGACCCAAAATATCGTAGCAACAATACTCTAGTAGTTGTTGGCTGTTAGAAAGTTTTTTTTTTTAAATCCAGTAACCCGAGATATATAGTACCTAATAGTGCTTAGAGACTCCAATCGTAATTAGGTGTGCTGCCAACCTAGGACTAGAAGGCAAAAAGGGCTACCGCGCCTCGGTGTTGAACTGTTGTAACCTTTTCATTTATTTATTTAGTTTTATTAATTTATTCGCCTCTGTTGTCTAGCGGTCCAGGTGTTGGACTTGACTTTATGAGATCCGGGGTTGAATTCCCGGGTCGGGCAAAAAGAAATATGTGGTTTTTCAAATTTTCTAATAAAAAAGGTGTTGATCATGATGGGGTACGTGCCCGATTGGCGATAGGCTTGCCATTTATCACATTGTGGGATTTAGTGTCTTCAGCTAGTCGTGGCTGCCCCGGTTCGCCCTCTGCCTACCTCTTTGGGGATATAAGCATTAGTTTATTTATTTGTTTTGAATGAGTGTCCAACTGGAGATATGTTTGCCACCTATCAGAATGTACGACTTAGTATCTTCGGCTAGTCGTGGGTGTTCTGATTGATTGTGGCTCTGCCTACATCTTCGAAGATACGGGCATGAAAATGATTTAATATTCAGTTATTTTATTTCGTTGGAGTATTATCACAAGGATAAACTTTTTCTTATATCGAAAATCAGATCAAGAAACGAGAAATGTTATGCCATTATCCTAATAGAAAGTTTTATCGGCATCCGTACGTTGAATCAAAGACCAATAACTAATAAAATAAATAATAATATCTAACTTTATATGATGATGCTAGGTTTTGAAGGCTTCCAATGTATATTTGTTTTGAAATAGTATCTATTTCTATAAATGTTTATGTTGATTAAGAAAAAATACTGCGTTTAAACTGACGTGTATAATTTAGGCGCAGTGAAAATAAAAAAAACCGATGGACCCACATAAATTTATATTACTACTAGCCGACACATCAAACTTTGTATCGCTTGACATTAACAGCTGCTACATAAAATTTGAGGGTCCGATAATAGCGCCGTCTGCCGGACCCAATGTAAAACATTCCAAAATCAACGACATACAAAAAAAATTAAAAACACATTTTTTAATGGACCAAATTGTGAATCTAAACCCCCCTTGAACACACACGAAAAATTTCATCAAAATCGCTCCAGTCGTCTAGGATGAGTTTAGTGACAAACAAATGGACACAAGAAAAGTATATTAAATATAATTAATAATGCATAAAATAGACTTCGACGACGTCGTGTCACCATGACAAATAGAATAACCATCGAATTGTTTTTGTTATTGAGCGAAAAATGACGCAACAAACATGCAAAAAAAGTCGAGTTCATGTCCTCTTTTTCGTGTCGGTTAAAATAAATAATAAACTAAGAGATAAGATAATTATTAAATGCTGCCATAAATTTATGAACATCCTGATTTGGAAACGCATCGTGGGAATTGAACCCAAGCTTCGCGGATGATTGGTGGTATTAGGTGTGTATGCTAACACCTCGATCAACGTGGTCAAACTGCTCAACGAGGGCGTATAATAGTTCTAGTATAATTTTAGTTGGAGGATGAATACTTTGAACTAAAAGGGTTGAAGAGACCAATCGTATGAATATCAAATAAGGTCCATTCAATGAAACTTTTCTCAACAAATATAATCTTCTGTTCAATATCCTTTGTTCTCATCTCTTTAATGTTTGTCCAATTACCATTGGACTTTGAGGAAGGATTAATAATTAATTTCAGAGTTATCTCTAAGTTTCTTATAATTCAGTTTACATCCATACTAATATTATAAACGCGAAAGTCTGTCTGTTGCACTTTTACGGTTTAACCGCTGACCAATTGGTGATAAAATTTGATATGCATATGGTAAACAACCAAGTTTAAACGTAGGCTACTTTAAAAAAAAAATCAAACCCGTCGCTTCTATTTTATGAAATTGGAAGGCTACCAAGCAGACGGATTTCATAGTGGGAAGGAATTCATGACGCCAAGAGACACCAAATGTGGAAATGGTGCGTTGCCAACTTGAAGCCGGAATATTAGGCCTCGAGCAAAAGCAAGTTTACCAGGTACCTCATCCTCCGAACCGAAACACATCAAAGACAAGCACTGACGTTATAGTTGTAGGAATAAATAAAGCGGTGGTACTAATCCGGAAGAGTCGCTGCAAAACTCTATCCTAGTAGGATGTTACGGTGTTAGTGACGGTATGCCTATGCTCGCCTTTTACGAGTTGCCTGGCCGGAATGCAGATGGTCTGTTGTAAACTGTCAAATATAAAGTGATTTCACCGTAGTTAAGAGTTAACTCAGAGTTAAACACTTAACCCAGGAATGTGCAAGTGGCTCTTAGAGGCTTTGATTCTGAACTGCCTTTTAAAATTTAGCTGGTCCTTTAAATGTAACCCTGTATATACAAAAATAAATCGTTACTTCCAGAAGTCATCGTATTACGCGTGAATGGATGCAAACATTTCGCCAATTCTTTTTTGTCGTGTTAACAACGTTCATTGTCAGGAGAAGGTTCGCATGAAATAAGCAAACGTAAGCTTAGTGAAATACTAGGTTATGATGATGACTAAAGGGAATACAGATTCATCTTTATCTATCAATACATAGTATAAAATAAAGTCGCTTTCCGCTGTCTGTCCCTATGTGTACTTAGATCTTTAAGTAAGTTAGTATCTTCACGCCCATATCCCCTAAAAAGTAGGCAGAGGCACAACCAGGGCAACCACAACTAGCCGAAGACACCCAGTCCCACAATGTGATAGGTGGCAAGCCTATCGCCAACTGGGCACATATCCAATCCCGAGCAACGTTATTTTTTATTAGAAAATTGGAAAAAAACCCAATTTTGTTTTTGTTGCCCGACCCGAGATTTGAACCCGGGACCTAAGGCAATCAAGTCCAACAACTGAACCGCTAGACCACAGAGGCGATATTTAACACGACGTGACGGATTTCGATGCGGTTTTTACTAATAGAAAGAGTGATTCAAGAAGAAGGTTCGTATTTATAATAACACTAGCTGCCTGCTCCGGCTTCGCTCGGATGGTAATTTTTTTGACCATAAATTGAGATGTAAACTATCCTATCTTTCAAGTTGGATCAAACTGCACACGGTGTGCAAATTTCATTGAAATCGGTTCATTAGTTTAGGAGTCCATCGCGGACGTAAACGTGACACGTAATTTATATATTTTAAGATAGAAGCTTATCCACCCGCGCGAAGCTGGGGTCGGGCTACTAGTATATGTATAAAAGAAAGTTGTGCTAATTATACTATTTGTAACTCAAAAACAGTTAAACCGATTTGACTGAACATTGATGGAGAGATACTTTAAAACTAGGAGATGGACATGGGATACTTTTTTATTTCGCTTAACTGCGAAGAAACTATGTAATACAGTATTTTAATTTTACCAAAATAAACTGAAAGGGTGGAATGAAATACGCCGGAACAGCTAGTATCTAGATACATTTTATTTTCAAGTTTATTGAAATCAATTCCGCGCTCTTTTTAGGTCAAAAAACGGAATCATTATAGATTCTACATTCACTTTGTCCATTTGTAAGTTACAGCCAATTTTCCAAAACTGTACGAACTATACCGTTGAAACTTAACAATTAGTTGTATTTTGTGAACCACACAAATTTCACACAAAAATAGAAAAAAAAGCGACAATTTTGGGGTTCCACAGCCACAGTCTTTTTTTTATGATATTACAAGGCAAACAAGCAGACGGATTTCCTGATGTTAAGAAATTCATGCCTCCTAAAGACCAAAGGTGGTAATGGTGCGTTGCCAACCTCAGACCGGGATGTTAGGCCTCGAGCAAAAGTAAGTTTACCGGCTACCTTACCCTCCGAACTGGAACACGTCATGGCGTTATAGCGGCAGAAATAGGTAAGGCGGTGGTACCAATCCGGGCGAGTCGCTGCTAAACTCTACCACCTAGTCAGATGTCACGGTGCTAGTGACGGTGAGCCTACGCTCGCCTTTTACGAGCTGCCTGGCAAGGAAGGCAGATGGTCTATTCTACAAAGAAGCCCGGACCAACACGGGGGAAACAGTCAACCGTCGTGGGTCATCTATAGATAAGTCTTAAAAATGTTGTTGAGGTTCCTGATATACATTTTTTCAACCGAATAGTTTTCGTAAGAGGCACTTCCAAACCGGTAAAATGTATAACTTAACTTATAAAGCCCCGTAACTTATTTAGTAAGAGAAATGATAAAATTGAAAATGGTTATATGAGTTTAGGTATGAGTAGTTATACATTACCTTGCAGTATGTACATTACCATGTAAACTTCCCCCGATAATTGGTATTGGTACGAAATCTAGTATTTTTTTCAGTACATCATAAATCGTAAACCGCAAGATTTATATATGAGCTCTAAGAGCTTTTGTATTTCTTGCTGCAACGGAATCCTTCATGGACGGGTTCGACTCGCACTTAGCTGCTTTTTTGTTGGAGGTTCTAATTTCTGCCCATTTGTCCTCACATTTACATTGCGATTTATAGGTGCTCCTTGAATATATTCGGTAGAAATCCATATTCAATCAGCAATCCCCATCGCCATGCCCGTGACGTCACTCCACACCCCAGCGCGACATTGTTCCGGTTCATTTCCCTCCAGGAAGTGTCTCATTTGCTCTTTGTTCTGTATGTTGAGAAATCTTCGTGATTTCTTTTATGATGTCGTTTACACTTTTACGCGCTTCATATATCAAATCTTTGACATAAGTACAGTGATGAAGATATATACATTTAGGCATAAATTAGAAACGTAAACTATAAACTAACATACATACGATTTTTACTAATGTAGAAATTGTACATACGAATATCTACTGTATTGGTGACATTGGGAGAAAAGATGGAGGCTTTTTTAACCGACTTTGATAAAGGAGGATGTTATATGTTCGATTGCTATGCTATATTTTGTGTATGCTTTTTGTGTAAGTAGATTAAATATTGTTGAATTACTTATTGATTTTAGCAGATAAAGCTTTTTAGCAGTTTAACTGCACCTGAATTATCATAATTAGTAACTTTTAATAGCTTTTTGTATAATTTTATTAGTCTGTACTTGACATTTGGTAACATCTGTTATTGTTGTCTCATGTTGAATAAAAGCGTCAAAATTTGACATGTGCAGACTAATCTGACCTTTCTAAAATTTTCCATCTCTTTTGCTTATGTTTCATTTGAAAAAGATAGCAAAAGCTAAAATAAGTTATGTTTGCTCATAGAAGAATTACCACC
>NJDC01000711.1:0-21076 GCA_002245475.1 Calephelis virginiensis | reverse complement strand
TTCAATCTGTTTCACATTTTAATTTAATTATGTTTTTATTGTTTTATATTTTGATTTAATTATATTGTTATTGTTTTATATTCAGATTTAACTATATTGTTATTGTTTTATGTCTCATATTTGGATTTAATTTTGTTTTTGTTTTACGTTACGTGTTTGGATTTAATTATATTGTTATTGTTTTATGTTTCGTATTTTAATTTAATTATGTTTTTATTGTTTTATGTTTCATATTTTGATTTAATTATATTGTTATTGTTTTATATTCAGATTTAACTATATTGTTATTGTTTTATGTCTCATATTTGGATTTAATTTTGTTTTTGTTTTAAGTTACGTGTTTGGATTTAATTATATTGTTATTGTTTTATGTTTCATATTTTGATTTTATTATGTCCTTACTGTTTTATGTTTCATATTTTGGTTAAAATATGTTATTTTTTACTTTAGAACTTTACTCGTTCTCGGGATTTTAATAAACTTTCGGAAAAGAGATTCACCTCAGACAAAATTTCATATTTTATTTGGTTTAATTGTGTTGTTATGGTTTATGATTCATATTTTGATTAAATAAATAAAATCTTCATTCCCATATTAACGAAAAAGTAGGCAGAGGCACAACCAGGGCACCCACAACTAGCCGAAGACACTGAGTCCCACAATGTGGTAGGTAACAAGCCTTTCGGCAGCCAGGCACAAATCCAATTCAGGGTACGTTATTTTTGTAAGAAAATTAAAAATACTCATTTTCTATTTTTTGGTTTCGCAACCCCGGGTCTCTACTGGTCCGGCGTCGGATTTGACTTCCTAATTTAACTATTTTATTTCAGAACTTTTCACGGGATTTTAATAAAATTTCATAAAGAAATTCCTATAGTGGGAAAAAGGCTTAAATGTCTTAAGAGAAAATTATAGTTATGACCATTATAAAATGTGGATTTTATGCGCTTAGATATACTCATTTACTTTAAGTATTACTTTGTATTATTATGGGATATAACTACGTAATTAAAACCTCAAGCTTATAAAGTAACGTCTGGGTGCATCAGCGATAATGTTTTTAATGTGGATGCATTTTATATTTTATATTTTATTTAGTTTCCGCCCGCAACTGCGTCCGCGTGGAATAATAGCGTACTGCTATATCAGAGGTTCCCAAACTTATTTCATGGAGCGCCCACTTTGAAAATCAGTTGTTTTGTAGCGCCCCCACCTCGTTTTTTTCTTGTCAATAACCTCAATAACATATTTGTTGCGCCTAGTTTAAAAAAAAAACATTTTTTTCAAGATTTATACCGCCCCCCTCTAGGCTTCCAGCGCCCACAAGGGGGCGTTATCGCCCACTTTGGGAAAGGCTGTGGCTATATGGACCGAGCTATGCTAAAATGTACCAACAGCATAAAGTTGATTTCGAGAAAACGGCCGGCGCGCCGCGGCGTCTAAAGTTAGATTTGTAATTACTCGTAGTTCTACTATCTTTATTAATTTGTTATAATTGTCAGTACATTAAATTTTTTTATTAAATTCATTAACCCAAAGTAATGACTTTACTAAATGTAGTATTTATTTAAATTATCAAGGGTTCACCATGTGTTTTTGGATCATTGTAGCAGAATTGTTTTAGACTTAGTCCTGTAACCTTAGCTTGGTTCACAGATTTTGTTTCTGTGTCAAATATAAATGTGTTATGAGTTTTTTTTTTGCTAGGGAGTAATATATTACATTCTGATTAGGTTGGTGTCAATAACTCATTTTTTGACAATTTGTGGGTTTGTATATTTTGGCATAATTCGGCCCATATAGCCTATAGCTTCCCTCGATAAATGGGCTATCTAATACTAAACTATTTTTTTTAAATCAGACTAGTAGTGCCTAAGATTTTGGTGAGATTCAATAGTGAAACAAGCACATTAACTAACTCTTTATGATATTAGTATACGCTCGGAGAACATACCGAAATGATCGCCTCTGTGGTCTAGCGGTCCAGTTGAACTTGACTGCATGAGGTCCTGGGTTCGATTCCCGGGTCAGGCAAGAAAAAGAAAATATTTTTTTTACAAATTTTAAATAAAAGAATGTTGCTCGGGATTGGTTATGTGCCGAGTTGGCGATAGGCTTGCGGCACCTATCACATATTGGGACCTAGTGTCTTCGGCCAGTCGTGGGAGCCTTGGTTGTACCTCTGCCTATCTCAGCGGGATATGGGCGTGAAGATACTTTCAACAAACAAAGCTTCTATAAAACGCATCAATCTCGTTTTGGTTTTTTGTTTAAAAAATATTACCAAATTTCGTATATAGATTATGGTAATTTTTATTATTATTCGTAGAACAGTATATGAAATTGCAATTAGTAAGCTCGCAATATGACAGAGATCTGCGAAACGTGCTAGATTAAATACTACTTTAAGTTGACGTAGCTGTATGTAAAACAGGGTTGCCAGACGCTTTTATAATCTGTATTCTGTATTTATTCTTTGATCAAGGATTTTATACTGAAAAGCAACGCAAAGAAGTAGATGAGCTTAAGGATTTTATACTGAATGGCAGTTTAATGTTCTTTTCCCCGTGTTGGTCTGGGCTCCTTTGTAGAATAGACCATCTGCCTTCCTGTTAGGTAGCTCGTAATAGCGAGCATAGGCTAACCGTCACTAACACCGTGATATCCTACTAGGTAGTAGAGTTTTGCAGCGACTCGGCCGGATTGGTGCCACTGTCTTATCTATTTCTGCCGCCATAACGTCAGTGCTTGCCGTTGACATTATTAATACAAACAATTTACAGAATGTTAATTAATTTATTCCTATCTACCGTAAGCTACCACTACTAATTAACTAATTTTCAATTGCATTGTAAGGAAAATATTGCAGAAAATTTAACAGGTAAAAGATAAAAACGTAGAATCAGCTATAAAACATTGAAGCTTAAAACGGTCATTTGATCGTACCCAGTCCTGTCAGCGCTTGGCCCCCGGAAATTGTTTCCCCTGTCCGATATACGTCAAGAGTTTCTGCATCCAGCTTTGGGATTTTGATTAACAGGGCCAATCACTTAACGTGTCACGTGTTGCCGATACGATCAAGCGGCAAATGTTTACAACCAGTTCGAATTGATAACACACTTTATTCTTGATATTTTTTTTTTTTAAGTTTTAGCCTTCACGTTAGTATTTCGCCATTAGTCAAGTAGAAATTTGCATCAAATTTTACATCAATTTTAATAAATTATTATTAGTCATCAGACATAAGGCGTCAGTAAGGCATGTCAGGCTCTTGGGTGAAGCGGTGGCCTCATTACTCAAGCTCATGTAATGAGATTTGGCGGCAACAAGGAAACACACGATACGCGAAATTACTTCATGATTATTTCATTTGTGCTCTTTCACTGAACAAAATTGTACAAAATGCCACCAAAATTGATTAACTTCACTCAATATCAACACGAAATTCAATAATTATGAAAAAACTTTGACCTCCCTTTCTCTCGATCAACGTACAAGCATATGGCTCTCTGATTATAAAAGACAACCTTGGCTTATAGATACCATAGAAGCTATAGCTGTGTTACTGTCTTGTGGTCGGGGTGTTAGGCCTATTTTGAAAATCTACCAGCGGGCTCTTCAGACTAGTAGTTGATGCTGTCATGATGGTGGTAGGAATAGGTAAGTTGGTGCATCGCTACCGGGAAATGTGCTACATAGCACTCAACCACCAGTGGTCTTGATGGTAATGACCTATTTAACCCATGCTCGCCTCTTTCGAGCTGCCTGGCAGAGAGGTAGAAAGTCTATTTTACACTAACATAGCATAACTAACATGACTAACATGGGGAAAGCCTTGATTTTGTTTGGTTCAGTTATTCGGTTGTGTGAAATTTTATATATAATGATGTTGGGAGGCAAACAAACAGACGGATTTCCTGATGGTAAGAAATTCACGCCGCCTAAAGACACCAAAAGGTGGTAATGGTGCGTTGCCAACCCGAAGTCGGGATGTTAGGCCTCGAGCAAAAGTATGTTTACCGGCTAACTTACCCTCCAAACCGGAACACGTCATGACGTTATGGCGGCAGGAATAGATAAGGCGGTGGTACCAATCCGGGTGAGTCACTGCGAAACTTGACCACGTCAGATGTCAAGGTGTTAGTAAGCCTATGCTCGCCTTTTACGAGCTGCCGAGCAGGAAGGCAGATGGTCTATTCTGCAAAGGAGCCCGGACCAACAGTAACAGGGGAAGCTGCAAAAATGTGTAACACTGATAGCATTGCATTCTATGGGCGCCGGGTATCTGACTGATATAGAAATTGTCTGTTTGCTATTTATACACTTATTAACTAAAAATTAATTGTTGTTTGTTTGTCTCGCTAAAACTCGAGAACGGCTGAACCGATTTGGCTAATTTAGGTTTTGAATTATTTCGTTAAGTCCAGGGAAGTTTTAAAATAAGACTAGGAAAAACAACATTTTAACTTTTTCTGTCTCTACACGACATTTCTACAGGCGTTTAGTCTATTAAGCCGGTTCCAGACGGTTGTAAACATGCCTTTCAACAATGGTGACATTGGAGGAAACTTTCTTTCTCCTTAATATTTAATTTGGATTAAATCTACGGTCCCACGATACAAACCTATGCTTACAACCAGCGTTTACAACCACCTAGAACTCCTATTACTCAGAAAACGTTGATTCAGAATGTCACAATTTGCCATGTCCGGACTAATCTGACATGTCTAAAATGTTATCTTTTTTGTTTTTGTTTCATTTGAAAAATGTGAAATAAATTATTTAAAATAAGGTTTACCTCAATTCGCCTCTGTGGTCTAGCGGTTCTGTTGTCGGACTTAACTGCATGAGGTCCTGGGTTCGATTCCTGGGTCGGGCAACAAAAAGGACCAATTTCAAATTTTCTAATAAAAAAACGTTGCTCGGGATTAGATATGCCCCCGGTTGGTGATAGGCTTGCCACCTATCACATTGTGGGACCTAGTGTCTTCGGCTAATCGCGGGTGCCCTGGTTGTGCCTCTGCCTACCGTTTCGGAGATATGAGCGTGACGATACTTACTTACTTACTTACTTACTTTATAAGTTTAATTTGTGAACAGCAGAATCACCACCTTGTTCTACAAAAATCAGTAATTTATTGAATCATTCATACATTAATTAGACTAAAAACTAATCTTGATAAATCGGCGTAGAAATCTACTAAGTACTTAATAACGGATGGGGAGCTTAAGATCTTATTCTTTCCTTACTCAAGAGCTCCTCGTAAATCTTAAGTGAAAAAAGGTTATTTGTTTTTTTGTTGAAAGAATTTGTTTATATGTTTTTTTGTGAAGAAGGATGAGAAATGTAATGAATAAAATTTGTACCATAATCAGCCTATGACCTTTTACATGTCAACTGCCCTAATGATAAAGTTATTCAAAATTGGTTTAGGATTTTCAGTGTGCTTAAAATACGGTCAAATATTTTATCATCTTAAAATGTTTCAAAAAACTAATGCACATACATGTTTTCCTTATTTTGCCAATATTTTTCCCCGTTTTTCTCTTCATATGAATCTTCTGATTATAACTAATACAATAAAAAAAGAGTTGTAAAATCGATCCATCCATTCAGGTATGACGCGATGACCACGCGAAATAGGGATTCATTTTTATATATAAACAGATTTTTATTAACAATTAAATTTCAATTATTTCTAATAATCTGGTTCGTCTCATCTTGAATGGATGGACAACTTTTTCTATTTTTTTTTTATTATGGCGGTAGTTATTGGCAGTAGAAGGTTCTTATTAGAAAAACGGCAAGTTGCAGGGAAAATGGGAAAAACTGCGCTTTAATCGTTCAAACTTTTACTAGGTGTTAGAGTTTCGTAGTGACTCACCCGGATTGGTACCACCGCCTTACCTATTCCTGCCGTCATAACAACATGACGTTCCGGGTTGGAGGGTAAGGTAGCCGGTAAACTTACTTTTGCTCGAGGCCTAACATCTCTGCCTCAGGTTAGCAACGCACCATTACCACCTTTGGTGTCTCATCATCAGGAAATCCGTCTGCTTGTTGGCCTTCCAATATCATAAAAAAACTGTCAGTGTTACTAATGTCAAGCGAAACGAAGTTTGCCGAGTTATTTATTTATAATATGCAACAAGACAATAGATCTGAAATCGAATCTGTTCTATTAACGCCCTCACTTTCAAGGGGAACACAATAAAGGTAAGCACTAGCGTTTTAGCAATAAAGTGAGTCGGCGACAACGAAGTCTGCAAGTCAAAAATGTAATTGTTTTTACTAGATATTGAGGCTATGAAAACTTATTCTAATATTTTGATAATAAACTCTGACATAAAAATACAATTCTTCGAAAAGATTGATGTTGATTTGGAATTAAAAAATACTATGTAAATGTTACTGGAATAAAAAGCAGCCTTTTCTTGAATATCTGAGTTTAATAATACTTTGTTTTGTATAATTCAAAACATCTTGAGATAAAATGACGGGTTTAAATAGGGTTAGCACTTTTATTTTTACGCGGCTGAAGATGGGTATTATTTTTTTCAATAAAATGTATAGATTCGTATGTCTTTGAAGCATCAATTATTGAAAATACCTGAAAATACCTGAAAACAGGTATATAAAATATATTTTTTTGTATACATTTTCTATTTTTTCTTTTTAATTATTTCTATAAATGACATTTAAAAATATATCATAATATGTGCTTAAGGTAGTTAGAAACTTTGAAAAGACACAGGACAATAAATTGTAAAATAAATATCCCTTGACACCAATAATTGATGTAACCCTAAAGTAAGCTCATTGTTTGCTGATGTAGGTAGTGACACTAATACATACAAATACTTAAATATCGTGTAAAACTTTATAAATATACAATCGTTAAAACACAAAAAAATGTCATTATGTGTTCTGTAAAAGTTTTAGAAGTTTAAATAATTTTTCTTAAAGGTTTTTCATTCTCACTAATCGTTACATATATTAGGAATAGCTTAATATTTTTCCACATCATAATAAAACTATGAAAAAAATATACGTGCTCTAAAAGTTCATGTTTTTGATCAAAACGCTTTCGAAGCTAAACTGCTGGACAGAATTTAACGAAGTTCCATAAGTAGTACAATTTTTAAAAACACCATATAGAACATTTGTTCGTAGTTAGAATGTTGAATCTATATATTTCTTACCTCGTGCAGCACTTTTACTGAACCAGTTACCAGTTGCTTTATTTCCAAAACGATTCGAAAACCTTCAAAAAATATAGTACCGGTAGTTTTTTAATAAACAAATGATCGATAGCATGCGGGTACGGTCCTGTGGAATGAATGGCAGATAAAAGATTGAAAGCAGATCTACAATGCAAATGTGAATGTATGTAGGTACCTACCTACCTACCACCTACCGTGACCCGGGGAAACCTACTACCTAGGTTGACATTTAAATATCAAATCGTTTGGGTACTATCCGAACGGTTTGATCTGCGAAACAGGCGTGTTTGTATGAAAAGGGTAATGAATGTAGAGGAAGCCAGAAGGGACTATAAAGACTTTGAGATTTGGCATTCGATACTCTCTGCCTACTTTATAACGGACTAGACGTTAAGATATGTATATATGCAAAAAAATATTAGTTTTTAACCAAGTCGTGCCAACCCTATGGGCGTAGTACGATTTTGTTACCCCTATTTGTTTTCATTTATAAAATGAGTTCTAGTATTTCGACTCTTTGTAAGCTTTAGCGTTGTATAGAAATATCGTTGTTATTTATCATACTGAAGTTGAGGATTTAGACGTAAAGACAGATTTTTTTGTATGTTCGTGGGAAATTTGAAGACAGCTTTTTTTGTTATATTTTAACATCTTGTTGGAGTAGTAAAGTTAAAACAATCCTGTAGAATCCAAAAAAAATTATTTCATTTGCAATTTTCAGTCAAAAAATGTAAACGTATCATGGCTTGACAAAACAGGAAAAACAGTGCGCTTTAAATGAATTGGACTTACCGGAAGCCAAAGACCCCAAATATATCCAGCTCCACACAAAATACAAAATTAAACTTACACACTACTAAAAACTCAACGTACGTCATCATCAACAAAGCATAATCAGCAGAATTCGACTGCACTCTACGAAGGTCGAGCTGAAAAATTGCAAATTAAATAATTTTATGTGCATTTTAGTATGGATTTCTGCAAAGTAACGCCTTCTTCTAGCAATCCTGTACAAATAAATAAATTTCATAATAAATTTAACAAATATCGCCACAGGATTTGAACCCTCAATAGCTCAAATGTTTAGAGCATTCGTCGGCTAGAGACGATAGGGTACAGGTTCAAATCTTGTTTAACCCGAAATTTTTCCTTTTCAAATTTAAAGAAATTAAACCCAAGCACTTAGCTAGTGCTAAAATAAAAATTTCTGTAAAAAACAAAAAACTCTGGGGAGTAGGGGTGGACAACTTGGGGATCGGATTTGTTATGGCAAAAGACAGCAAAGAAGGACATAGCTTTCCTGATGTTAAAACGACAACCGTGACCTATAGGCAGTCGACACCATATATATTATAGTTGCGTCGCTGTATTGTAGCCTGGATGTTAAGATTATTATGCAGGTTTACCAGCTACCCTTCGGACCGGAACATGACACTGCCATTTTGGCGGTAGAAATAGGTAAAGCGGTGGATCTTTAGCCGGCCAAGTTACGAATCAAGTTCACCCATAACACAAGCATATAATTTGCTAACTTTTTTTTATGATATTGGAAGGCAAACAAGCAGACGGATTTCCTGGTGAGCAACTAGGATGAGCGCTAGGTCATTAGGATCATCACCTATTCTCATCATGACCTATTTGACCTCTAGTCTCGCCACGTAGGAGTTGCTTGGCAGAGAGGCAGATGGTCTATTCTTGTCACTGTACCCGGACCAACGTGGCGAAATCATTAAAGCTTCCTGTTCCTGTTCATAACTTACGATTTTACTAAAAACTTGATTTTTTTGTTACAGGTACATAGAAAGTCGTCATATATGGACTCGTAACTAATTAGTAATAGTAGTATTTCATGTTTTTGAACTAAGTTGTCTTTCCAGTCTTTCTAGTTTGCAAAATTATTCATTTTTATAATTTGGTAACACAACTATACAGACTGATTTATTTGATGGTAAATAAATTCATGTTGACATCGAATATGTTGCGATTTTTTCACAATTTTCAGAAATTAAAAAAAAAACAGGTGATAGAGTTTCGCAGCGACTTGCCCGGATTGGTACCACCGCCTTACCGTTTCAATCGTTGCCGTTGACGTGTTCCGGTTCGGGGGGTAAAGTAGCCGGTAAACTTATTTTTTGCTCGAGGCCTAGCATCCCGGCTTCAGGTTAGCAATGCACCATTACCATCTTTGGTGTCTTACTTTTTACTTATCTAACTTATCCCCAAAGCAGTAGGCAAAGGCACAACCAGGGCATCCACAACTAGCCGAAGACACTAAGGCCCACAATTGATAAGTGGCAAGTTCAAGTTGCATTAAACTGCACGCGGTTTGCAGGTTTTATTAAAATCGGTTAAGTATTTTAGGAGTTCATCGCGAACAAACATAGTAGCGCTTAGTTTATATATATTAGGATTTCTGTTTCAATTCTGATTTCGTTTAAAAACCAAGGAAATTCGAATGTTTTCGTTTACTGTTTGCCGCTTTGTAGTGAAAAGAAACAAAAAGCGATGCCAACTGTCAAGAGTATTCCCATTTGTCGTTGTCACGTTGTAGTTGGTGCTCGGATATTCGAAATGCCACTTTACTGGCGATTTTAAAAAGCTTAACAAATATTAAAGGTTGGAAACCATTCGTCATTTGGAGCGACGAAATACATTTTGTTACGCTACATATTTTTTTTTTGGTACTCTTTAATATATATTTTTTTTTGTTATGATATTGGAAGGCAAACAAGCAGACGGATTTCCTGATGTTAAGAAATTCACGCCGCCTAGAGACACCAAAGGTGGTAATGGTGCGTTGCCAACCTGAGGCCGGGATGTTAGGCCTCGAGCAAAAGTAAGTTCACCAGCTACCTTACCCTCCGAACCGGAACACGTCACGACGTTATGGCGGCAGAAATAAATAAATATCTCTGGACATGTTACACAAATTGAATCCAACCCCAAAGTAAGCAAATTATATGCTTGTGTTATGGGTGTTTGTCAACGATATTAATCACCCAGGCTCGGAAATGCAGACTCCTAAATGTTCATCACACAAATAGCTGCCCCTACGGGAAGGGAACCCGAGCCTCGCGGTTGTTCGGTGTAGTTAAGCATGTACGCTAGCCACTCGACCATAGTTTGAATTTAAAATAAATATTTTAAAACAGTAATTCCAAAAACTAACTTTCAAAAACAAAAATGTGCCCAGTTGGCAATAGGCTTGCCACCTATCACATTGTTTTTTTTTAATAATTTTAAGGCGTCCACATCCCCAAAGAGGTAGGCAGAAGCACAACTAGGGCACCCACGACTAGCCTAAGCCACTAAGTCTCACAATGTGATAGGTGGCAAGCCTATCGCCAACTGGGCACATACCCAATCCTAGGCAAAGATAATTGTATTAGAAAATTGAAAATACACCTTATGTTTTTTGGTATCCAAATCGGAAATCGAACCCGGGACCTCAAGAAGTTAAGTCCGAGTTGGATCGCTAGACCACAGCGATCAGATAAATAGCTTTAAACACCGCGTAATTCACTAGTAAATGTTATTACACGAGAATATTTTTTCTATATTGTTCGTGCCATCGTTAAAAAATGTTTTTAGTTTTTTGTACTTAAATTGGCCAAATGCCAATTTATTTTGTTTTAAATAGTATGCTGACCGAATCTTTAGTATTTTTAAACGATTTCAAAAATAGGTGGAGGTTTTCCTGCCTTCCTGCCAGGCAGCTCGTAATAAGCGAGTATAGGCTTACCGTCACTAACACCGTGACATTCTGCTAGATGGTACAGTTCCTTAGCGACTCGCCCGGATATGTACCACCGCCTTACATGTTCTTGCCACCATAACGTCCAATGCTTGCTGTTTACGTGTTCCGGTTCGCAGGGTAAGGTAGCCGGTAAACTTACTTTTGCTCGAGGCCTAACATCGCCTCAGGTTGGCAACGCACCATTACCACCTTTGGTGTCTCTAGGCAGCGTGAATTTCTTACCAACACGAAATCCGTCTGCTTGTTTGCCTTCTATTATCATAAAGAAAAGGTTCTCAATTAGATTGTACGTTTTTTTGTATGTTTGTTACTCGATTACTCCTTCAATAGCCAGCCGATTTGGATAGTTCTGTTTTCCGAGGTGGTTTCCTGTTAATTTTATCGTGATCCGACTAGTGGTTTTTGAGTAATACTTTATAATACATACCTACATTTTTCAGTTATCTTGACGACGAATCTACTAGTTGGATGATAAATTGATAATGGAACTTATGGGACCATTTCAAAACCATTGCTATTCGAAAAAAGAATTATTAAATCGCGACGTGGTACCTAATGAAATAGTTGGAGTCGGTTTTTGCAGTTTTAAAAGTTAGTTATTAAAGTTCAGCAACTGAATTATTCAGATAACCATCTTTACTACAAATGTTCTACGCCGTAGCTATATTGCTACAGCTGTCTACGACGTAGTTTGTAAGTAGTAAATAATTTTAACATTATAATGTGGATAGGTAACTTAGTTTCAGATAAGTTTCAGTTCAATATTTAGAATAGGCAAACCACGACTCTGCTTTAAAGCGTTAAGGAAATTTTCCTTGTTTTCTTCTAATTTATATTGTTTTTACAAATTGAAATATATCTTCTTATGGCATAGTTAGTAATGATTTGTTAAAAGAGCTTTAACTTCCGCTTACTTTACAAAAGAAATAGCTGTTTAAGATTTTTATATGCTAAACGACTGCGAACACCTTCGCCGCTTCCCTGATAGTAAGAGATAACCGTGGCCTAGACACCATAGATATTACAGGTGCGTCTCTATCCTGTGGCTGGATTGTAAAGTTAATGCGAGTTTACTGTCTATTACCTTACCTTACCGTACCTTACCTTACCTTAGGCTCGGAACATGACACTGTAATGGCAGTATGAATATGTAAGGATGTGGATCCCTACCCATGCAAGTATAGCACTGTACCTACAGTGGTCTTGTTATAATAACCCTTTGCGAGCCTCTTATGAGTCACGCGACACGCAGATTGTCTATTCTACATAGACCAGGATCAACACAGGGAATGAAGAAGTGAATAGAAAAAAAAAGAAAAAATAGTATCTTCACGCTCATATCCCTGAAGAGGTGGCAGAGGCACAATCAGGGCACCAACGACTAGCCGAAGAAACTAAGTCCCATAATGTAGGTGGCAAGCCTATCGCTAACCGGGCACATATCCAATCCCGAGCAACTTTTTTTATTAGATAATTGGAAAAACCAAATTTTCTTTTTGTTGCCATACCTAGGATTCGAACCCAGGACCTCATGCAGTCAAGTCCAACACCTGGACCGCTAGACCACAGAGGCGACTAGTGAATGAAGTGAATAGAAGATACAATAATACTCCTTATATCAATTAATCTGAAATCTGTGTGACATATTAAAACCTTCCATTTTTTGCTCGACTAATAGGGTATGTTCCGAACCAACGGGCCGTATCAAAGCGACTGATATAGACGTAGGGTATTTGTGTTGCTGACGTCAGCACTGACCGGCTACCACTTGTTGCACAGATACAGGACCCAACGTGCAATATTGTGAATAGATTTGAGAAATACATACTTAATCTAGCCATGCAGTGAGTAGTATAATAACTTTTCTTCTCTCGCCGCTGAGGTCTAGCGATCTGGCGTCCGACTTGACTTTTTGAGGTCCCGGGTTCGATCCCCGCGTCGGGCAACAGAAAAATAATGTGAATTTGTAATTATCTAATAAAAAATAGCGTTGCACGGGATTGGATATGGCTATTGGTGTTAGGCTTGCTACATTGTGGGACTTAATGTCTTCGGATAGTCATAGGTGCTTTGATTTTGCCTCTGCCTGGCTGTTTGTGGATATAGGCGGGAAGATACTTTCTGACTTACAATATCCGATTAGGTTTGGGAACCTAAGTACTCGGGTAACCAAAATTGTGTTTTTTTAAATCTTACTACCTATTCCGGCGGACTTCGTTCCACATTTTTATGTTTGAACAGTAGAATTTCAAATGTAGTTTTTCCGCGTTTCTTCGCAATCGCAATTTTATTTTTGTTGCTCGACCGGGGTATCAAACTCGGATTTTTACTAGTGTATCGATAAAATACATTTGGAATTGCCCCAATCTAAGAAACGAAACATTAGACCACTACAGCTTCATTATAAACTGTTGTGTGTCCGTTTTAAAAACAAAAGTAAACGATATCGTTTCGATCTATTGATATCGTTATTTTTTTAAATAAATGTCAACTGACCTTACAGCAGAGACTACATTATATCTACAAGTTGTCGAAACTGTTGCCGTCTTATGAATATACGCGGAGTAAAGTACTCCAAGGTTTAACCAGGTATTATAGTCTTTACTATAACTATAACAGGCTACAATATCAACTTATTTAATTTCGTAACAGTAAGATTCGAAAAAGAGTGGGATTTAAAGAAAGTGAGGTAGTTAAAATGAGAAACGGCATGCTCCGCTGGTTTCAGCATGTAGAAAGAACGACAGATGAAAGATTGACAAAGCACATATACAATGCGAATGTGGATGGATGCGAGATACATGGGGGAGACCAAGGTTGACATTCCACGATCACATCGCTCGCATGTTATCTGAAGATGTTTTCATGATCTCCGAAACCGACTTGTTTGTATAAAAAGGGTAATTGACGTGAAGGAAGCCAGGCAAGTCTGCTAGGATCTTGAGATTTGGCACTCGATACTTCCTATCTACCTCATAAGGGACATGGCGTGACGATATGTATGTATATTAATTTTACTCCTATATTGGTCCATGTTTACTATAAAAATAACATATTTATTTATTGCTCTTTATAAAAACTGTTTCTTAAATTAAGTACACTTTTGCAAATGTTTTAAATATACGGATTAAAAACCAGGTTATGTGAGATACTAGCGTCTATGTTAAGTACAAGTATAGTGGTACTATTTAAATTATGTGCTTCGGCTATATTCGTCAATCTTTGGAAATCCGAATGTATTTTAAGGATATCTATATAGAGTTGTTATTACTTAATAATCATTTCGCTTAAATTTAGATTAGGTCAGCCAATTTAAAAATAAAAGTATAAAGTGTAAAGCCGAAGCGCATAATTTAAATAGTAGTACTGTATTTGAATTTCAGATCACCAGGCCAGTCGGTACAGACGTTGACGCTATATAATATCTGAAATAGTAAAAGTAAAACAAATTTAATTAAGATTATATTATTAATAAGACGACTGAAGTTTTGTATGTATCTAAGTATGTGAAATATCTCATTTCTTTCGTAGTTACCCGAGTAATCTCTGGAGTTGGGTGAGAAACGTTTGATGTATGATTACAGCCCGGTTTTATGGAACTGCTAACTGTGGGTAATGTGGACGTGATTTGAATTCACAACTTGTCGCTTCCAGTTTTCATAAACCGTAGAATTATGTGCTAATTACAAATGCTTTTTATCTGTAGGCGCATAATATGTAATCTTTAAAGATCTATCGACTCTGTTGTCTGGCGTTTCGAAGGTTTTTGAGGTACTGGGTTCGATCCTCGGGTCGGACATCTCAAAATGTGTTTTTTTTTAAACTTGACGGAGACTGGATATGAGTACGGTTGCCACCTATCTCATTGTGGGACTTAGTGTCTTCGGCTAGCCGTGGGTGCCCTGGTTGTGCCTCTGCTTACAGCTCCAGGGATATGGGCATGAAGATACTTACTAACTTACTTCTTAATTACTTCATTCGAATGTGAGAAACGTTTGACTTTTTATGGCGTTTTTATGTAACTGCTAACTGTGGGTAATGTAGACGTAGAATTTGAATTCACAACATGCCGCTTCCAGTTTTATAAACCTTTGAATTACCTATATGTTAATGACAAACGGTTTTTTTTGTTTGTAGCTAGATAATATGAAATCTTTAAAGATCTATCGCCTCTGTGGTCTAGCAGTCCGGTGTTGGATTTAACTTTCTGAGGTTCTGGGTTCGACCCCGGGTCGGGCTGCGCAGAATGTGTTTTTTTCAATTTTTTTAATAAAAACTACGTCGCCAGATAGTATTGGATATGTGGCCCCGGTTGATACATTGTGCGTTTTAATGTCTTTGTCTAGTCAGTGTTCTGGTTGCACCTCTGTCTACCTCTTCTGAATATGGGCGTGAAATTGCTATCTTATAACATAACAAAACTTGAACATAAATCTTTAGATTTATGTTCAAGTTTTAGCGGAATTTTTGTTTTCTAAAATCATCAGAACTCATATCACAAACGTTCGCATTTATAATATTATTAAGATAATTGCATTTTTCAAATAGGCAAGTTCATACTAAACGTTAAAAAAAGTATCTTCACGCCCATATCCCCAAAGAGCTAAGCAGAGGCACAACCAGGGCACCCACGATTAGCCGAGGACACTAAGTACAACAATATGATAGGTGACAAGCCTATCGCCAACCGAGCACATATCCAATCCAAAGCAACATTTATTTCTATTAGAAAATTGGAAAAACGAAATTTTCTCTATGTCGCCCGTCCTGGGAATCGAAGCCTGGACCTCATGCAATCAAGTCCAATACCTGGACCGCTAGACCACAGAGGCAACGTTAAGTAAATCTAAATCCGGATCAACGTCGAACAATATTACGAGTATAATATTATCATGATGTATTCAGTATTACGGGAATATTAATTTCCCGCATGATCGTGTCGGAATTGATGTTATATTATTTAAACGATATTTACGTTTCACATTAATTATCGTGTAGTAGCGTCTTAATTTATTCTGTACACTAATATTATAAATGCGAATGTAAGTTTGTTTGTCACGCGAAAACTATTAACCAATTATCATGAAACTTTGTTTTGTATACATACTCTTGGAAGTATGAAAGTAGCATATGATACTTTTTTGACGTGACAACGTCTTATAATTCGATGGAGCCGGCTGCACGCACCAAAAAACATGACTCATGCGGCGTTACCTCTGAGGCTCTCCATTTAAGGCTTAAAGTGCTAGCGAGAGCGCGGAGCGAGTAGTAGGGGAGCCCGCGATGCGAAATGTGTAGTAACTCCAGCGTTATTGGGACCCATTGCACTTTGTCGATTAAATAGTGGAGAGTAAAAAAGGTCATGTAAGGTTTTTCTTTTTAGCGGTGCGTTAAGTGTCTAGAAGCTAAAATAGCAATTTCAGTCACTTGATCATAGCCGAAATCATCAGATATTAATAATATATATGCCTAATGTGTCTACGATGACAGAAAGATGTCAATCAGACAGATTGCTGTAATGGACAATTAACACATATTTTTGGTTTTTGAAAATTTCTGAAACTCCTACTCCCGTACGTCTTGTCCAAATCATCAGAAAATTTAAACATGGACTTATTGGCATGCAATAAGCTCGCCGTACTTTAATCTGACATGTGCGAGTATATTTTCAAGCCAAAAAAATTAGACAGACAACCCTACATGCGCGTCTCTATGTAGAGATTTGATACATAATGGAGGTGTTCAAAAATGGTAGAGGGTATCTTCCATATCTTAATCTGACGCGCCTGAGTTAGTCCAAAAATCCCCTCTTGGGCTCCCCTACTAGAGCGACAAAGAGGCACAATCGGCTTCCGTTCTTATGTCGTTGTCACGTTCAACTATCGTTAGTAAACCGACTTTACAGACAATCCCTTTTTTTAAATACTAAGAAATGCGAGCGAGGTTCCGGGCATGTGCAAGTATATTATAAACCGACTTCTTTTTTAATAAAAAGTCATACATACACAAAAATAAGTATTTACCTTTTCCTTGGGATTTCGTTATCAGAATCAGACTTTGTAGCGATAGAGCCACGACGAAAGTACACTCTTTTAGATCACAAGCAATTGAATTCTGTTGAGTAATGACGAAGAAATCGATTAAGTTACATAAAAGAATATAGAAGTCCAATATTTAACCTCCTTTTTTTCTGAAGCGGTTAAAAAATAATCTCTGTACCTTTTGGCCGTCGCATCACGTGCGAATTAATAGACCAATTTTGCTATTTCTATATATGTTGACGTTATCGGCAGGTTTATGTAAAAAGAATCGACGTTCGTAGTTATGACAGGCCAACGAATGTCGGTTCAGCTTATTTCAAATTAATTCTATTCCTTCCTATGGTTGTCTCTTTCTTTTAAAGCGTTTAATAAACAACGTATAAAAAGGAATACAGTTTGGGTATAATAATAAGGCTCGTCAAGTTTTTAATTTTTTATGGCGTGAGACACGTTTCTGATAGGCGGTGGTACTAATCCGAGTGCGTCGCTGCGAAACTCTACCACCTAATCAGATGTCACTGTGCTAATGACGGTTAGCCTATGCTCGGCTTTTACGAGCTGCCTTGCACAGGAAGGCAGATAGTCTATTCTGCAAAGGATCCCGGACCAACACGGGGAAAATTATTTAAACGATCTTCATCTTCAACATTCCTCATCTAGTGCCGCTATAACGTATTTTATCTTAATTAAATTCAATGATATGAATTCACTTATTGCACATTCCGAAGTTAGCCAAAAATAAACACGCACCTGTCACTTGTGTTTTATTTGCAAATATCATAAAATACGTTGTAAACGTTTATAAATACGCTTCTGTGGTCTAGCGCTGTGACTTCTTGAGGTCCCGGGTGCGGTTCCCGGGTCAGGCAACTTAAAAACTAGAAAATTTGTATTTTCAATTTTGTAATACAGATAACGTTGCCCGGAATAGGATATGTGTCCGGTTGGCAATAGGCTTGCCACCTAGCACATTATAGAACTTAGTGTCTTTGGCTAGTCGTGGAGGGTACCCACGACTAGCTATTGCGACGACCCACGACTAGCTATTGCGACGACGCACGATTGTGTCTCTGCCTTCCGCTTCGGTGATATAGGCTTGAAGATACTTTTTTATAAAGATGCCTTCGAAGACAGGAAACGTTGGAGGAATTTTGTTTCTATCTTCTGATTATTATTTAATTGCCCCTGTGGTCTAGCGGTTCAGTTGCTGGACTTGACTGCATGAGGTCCCGGGTACGAATCCCGGGTCGGGCAATAAAAAGAAATTGGGTTTTTCCAATTTTCTAATGAAAAAAAATGTTGCTCGGGATTGGAAATGGCATTACAGAATGTGGCTACGGCCCACTTATTCCAAATTAAATAATAAAGTATCTTCACGCCCATATCCCCGAAGGCAGAGGCACAACCAGGGCACCCACGACTAGCCGAAGACACTAAGTCCCACAATGTGATAGGTGGCAAGCCTATCGCCAACCGGGCACATATCCAATCCCGAGCAACATCTTTTTTTTATTAGAAAATTGGAAAAATCCAATTTTCTTTTTGTTGCCCGACCCGGGATTCGAACCCGGGATTTGTTCGCTGACTTTTCATGTAACCAAGTACATTGCTGTCCTGAAGGCAGGAGACAAGTGTGGACTATAGACATTTTAGATGCTTAATATAAGGCATTTTTAAATTAGTCCACGAAACTGAGGCTGGATATTCTGCACAATTAAGTGATATGGCTATTCTTCCTCGGGAGCACGAAGAGTAGATTTGAATTACTTAGAAAATTAATATTCCCTGTGTTGGTCCGGGCTTCATTGCAGAAACGACCTCATGCCAGCCAGATTGTAAAAGTCGCCTTTTACAATCTGCCTGGCATGCATAGGCTTACCGTCCCTAACACCGCGGCATCTGACCAGGGGGTAGAGAGGCGACTCGCCCGTATTGGTACCATTTACCATTGCCTTACCTATTCCTATCGCCATAATGTCAGCGCTTGCCGTTGACATGTTCCGGTTGGAAGCATAAGGTAGCTATACTTATATATACTTATTTTTTGTGCCAGCCTAGCATCCCGGCCTCGGGTTGGCAGCGAAGCATTGCCACCTTGGGTGTCTCTAGGTAACGCGAATTTCTTACCGTTAGGAAATCCGTCTGCTTATTTGCCGTCCAATACCATAGAGAAAGAATATTTCAAATTATACCGATTATGAATATATTGTCATTTTTTCAGGAAAACAAACAAACATGGAGTATTAATTTTCCGCATGATCGTATCAGAATTGACGTTTTATTATTAAAACAATATTTATATTCAATATATTTAAAGGACGCCCTCTAGAGACAAAGCTAACATTCAATCTATCATTTATATATATTTTGTATGGAAAATGGTAATGATTCTGCTAATCACAAACTGAACTTATTTTAAATGCATGCTATCTTTTTGAAATTGAACAAAAAGAAAAGAGATGGAACATTTTACACTTATCAGTTTAGTTCGGATATTTCAAATTGTGATGTTTTTAATCAACGTTTTCCGAGTGAAAGATTAAACATCTATAAAAATGTCGTGTGCAGACTATTGGACTAATCTAACAACAACAAAAGTGTTATGTCTCTTTCTATTACTTCCGATAAAAGAAGATAGCGATAACTTAAAACTAGTTTAATGAGTGCGCAATAAAATTACCAGCAATGTCTATATGCGACTCATTAAAAGATAATTGGCCTTTCTGAGTGCAGCATGTCTTCTGAGGCCTTAATTTATTTCGATTTAATTCTATTGTTTGCTATAGCTGTCTCTTTCTTCCTTTTCCAGATTGTTCCTTAACATTTGACAAAGCAAATACAATTTTCGATTAATAATAAGGCTATGTTATTATAACGAACAAACATAAAGTAATTTCGTGCATGATCGTAGCAGAATTGATGTATTATTTAAATGATATTCACATTCAGCGATTAAATCTGACTAGCGACGTTGAAAGCCTGAATTTCAATGAAACCGCGATATTAACTTGTTGCATCTAAACCTTTTAATAAATCAGATAGATTTGGTTTATAATTTTATTTTACAGAGGAATTTTTAATTTTCGGTTATTGTCTGATCGTTCTTTTTTAATCGAATTTGAAAAGAGCACGAGGTAGTATGTTCAACATCTATATTTTTTATTATTTATTAGTTAATTAGACTCTTTCTGGGACCGGCTAAGAACTTTAGACCATGCTGCCATGTCTTCCGTATTAATTAAGTCTTATTAACAGACGTTAGTCATTATGTACAAAGTCATGTCAGGGTCTTGAGTAAAGCGGTGGCCTCCTTATTCAAGCTCATTTAGTGAAATTTGGCGGCAACGAGGAAAGACACTATACACTAATATCTTGGTAAAAAATTCACTTGCGTCCTTGATTTGAACAAAATCGAATTAATTGCAACTAAAATAACTAATTTCACATATAATTTTGACCACCTCGTTGGTCGAGTGGCTAGCGTACACGCCTAACTACACCGATCAATCGCGAGGCTTGGGTTCTAATATTTAGGTGTCTGCTTTTCCGGGTCTGGGTGTTTATTAAATTTATTCTGGTATCTATTTAAGTATTTCTATGTATTAAAATCGTTGACTAACACCCATAACACAAGCATATAATTTGCTTACTTTGGGATTAGATTCAATTTGTGTAACCTGTCCAGGGATATTTATTTAGTTATTTACACGAAGTTCCATAATTATGTAAAAACTACGACCGTCTTTTTTTACAACCTCTATTTTTTATTTGATAGAGCTTATTTCCGAGGTGTTCCCATGGCTTTGTCTGGATTTGATGATAGAAATCCAGGGAAATCAAAGAAATACATTTTTTTTGTTTTTCTATATGGCTTAATTATTAAAGTCAAAGTAGTTTTTTTGCAGTTTTACTCAGCCAAAACTCCCTTACATAATTTGTTAATGAGGTAAAGTAAATATTGACGATTAGTAACATAGATTATACAACTATAGAGCGTGTTGATATGTCAAACTGAAATCTATCGCTACGGTGATAGTTTACTTGTTGCAAATTG
>NJDC01000710.1:187760-198699 GCA_002245475.1 Calephelis virginiensis | reverse complement strand
AATAATATATTTCATAATATTTTCATCAGTAAACGGTAATCGGTGGTAGCTATTGCTTAACGGCGGAGGTAGTAAGAGTATGGTGAGGCGTATGTATAGGCTGAGTAGGCGACCGGAGCTGTGTACGCTGAGTAGGCTGAGTAGGCGACTGGAGCGGTGTAAGCAGCGGCCACAGGAGCGGTGTAAGCGGCGGCCACAGGAGCGGTGTAAGCGGCGGCCACAGGAGCGGTGTATGCTACCGATACAATACCGGGCTTGGCTGCCGCTATGGCGAGGAAGCAAGCGAAGATAAACTGGAAAACATAAATAAAATATATATTTTTTTAATTTCTTTCTCGCTTCTGTGATCTAGGGATCCGGCGACTTGACTTTTTGAGGTCCCGGGCTCGATCCCCGAGTTGGGCAACAAAAAAAAAATGTATTTCCAATTTTCTAATGACAATAATACGACACAGGATTGGATATGTGCCCGGTCGGCGATAGTTTTCGGTTAGTGCTAGTGCCCTAGCAGTGCCTCTGCCTATCTCTTCGGGGATATAGGCCTGAAGACACTTATAACACAAAACACAGTCGCAACACAAGTAAGTCAAATCATTCAAAAGGCGAGCTTTTTGGGGTAGGAGATTTTTTCAGCAATCCCAATATAGAATGCTTTAAAGAAATATAAAATTTCTATAAATTTTAAAGAAAGAAAAAATTTCGCCCCAGACAGGATTTGAACCTGTAACCTTTCGTCTCAAGCCGACGAATGCTCTAACCAATTGAGCTACTGAGGATTCAAGTCCCGTGGCGAAATTTTTAATTCCTTTCTAACCCGTTAACGCGGGTAGTTAAATATAAAGTACTAGCTGATCCGGCAGATGTTGTTCTGCTATTTTTTGTTCTTTTCTCCTAGGGTTATAAAAATAGATATAAGCCGATTCTCAAACTTACTCAATATGCTCACAAAATTTCATTAGAATCGGTCAAGCCGTTTTAGAGGAGTACGGTAACTAAAATTGCGACATGGGAATTTCATATACAAGATACAGGATAGTATGTAAAAAAATATCGTGAAAAATTTTACACATTGATCTCATTTAAAAGTTAATTATATTCATATGTTTCCGTTTTGTATTGGTCACATATATACATAAATAGAAATAAATATACAAAGACAATTTAATAAACTCTGAAACTGCCTGCCTGCTCTCGTAGGGACTCGAATATAAGTCCCATGGGTAGACACTCTGACTTTGTTCATCGTAAATGCTAACCTTTCAGCTAAAAGCAAACTAGATATGTCACATTAACATTCTCTATTAAAATTTGAAGGAAGAAATTTCAGAAATAAATAAGTTATCTTTATAAACTTAAATTACTATTATTAGTATTACTCTGTGGTCTAGCGGTCCGGGTGTTGGACTTGACTACATGAGGTCCCGGGTTCGAATCCCGGGTCAGCCAACAAAAAGAAAATTGGAAAAATCCAATTTTCTAATAAAAAAAATGTTGATCGGGATTGGAAACGTGCCCGGTTGGCGATAGGCTTGCCACCTATCACACTGTGGGACTTAGTGTCTTCGGCTAGTCGTGGGTGCCTTTGTTGTACCTCTGCCTACCTCTTCGGGGATATGGGCGTGAAGATACTTTTTTTTTAATATAGTTAGGAATATTAGTAAACTTAATAACACTTAATTCGAAACACCAAATATTTTTTATGGCGATTCGAATTTTTTGATGTTAATTGAATTAATTTTTCGAATGTTTTATACGCGATTACTCTGAAAATAGTAAATGAATTTTAATTATTATTTTTTCGAAAGATAGATGTATTTTTTATTAGTTCAGTTAATTATTATTTTTTTTTTAATTAACAGAGGTAGTTTTATATTTTTTTAAACAGAATCTTGCAAATAGTTTATGAATTATATTTAATAATGCATTTTTAGTGCATCTAGATGAAGTGTGCAGTTTTAATTCTCTTAAATGGCTTTGTCTGAGCTTTATTTACTTACCAGTTTGAACATTTTGTTTTTTTTTTACGTGATCAAACACTTGCAGTAAATACTGATGATGTGATACCTTGCGTTGTCTGACCAATCTTTTATACTTTGGCTTCAATGTAGAAGCAACCTTGCGAAACGTGCTTCGAATAATTATTCTTAGTGTAGCAGACGATTTTATACAAATTTGATGGATCTAACTCTTGACAATTCATATAATTCTAGACTAATCCATGTTAAAGTCTAGGCGATGTCAAGATTTCAGGTTTTTAAGTGGTTTCGTTCAGGTTTTTTTCTGTTTTAAAGTTAACTTTCGTAAAATAAATAAGCTCAGTAAAAATGCAAAAAAATGCTTCCGAAGTTAAAAAAATATAAAAAAAGAAAAAATCAAGTATATAATTAAAGTACACTTTTTAAGTTACACTTAATAATGTAACTTAGTACGTCATATTTTATGTAAGATTAAGTTTCGTTAATTTTTTATACATGAATTTCTAGTTGGTTTCGGGAGTAAATAGTTATATATTCTTAAATGGTTTCATTCATGTTTTTTTATTTTGCACTAAACGTTTACAATTTTTTATGATATTGGAAGGCAAACAAGCAGGTGGATTTCCAGATGGTCACACTATGAGAAAGCGTTTAACTTTGACTAATCCTGGTTATAGATACTAGTTGCACCTCTGCCTACCCCTTTAGGAAAACAGTCATGGAAATATCTATATTTGATATTTTCCGGCGCTTGGTAAAACTTCCAAATATTCATATTTTTAAAGAAAGAAACACTTGTACTGTTTTACTTATCACTTATAATTTATTACTTTGTAATTAGTAGCCTACCGGTTTCGCTTATACAGCATCATCAGGGCTAAAACTTAAACTCTTAAGTTAATGATGCTGTATAAGCGAAACCGGTAGGCTACTAATTAAAAAGTAATAAATTATAAGTGATAAGTAAAACAGTACAAGTGTTTCTTTCTTTAAAAATATGAATGGAAATATCTATTTATTTATTTACAAGAATACATTAACTTTTGTACAATATTTCTATTTTGAATCATTCATTATTATTATTCGTTTTGGTCACTAAAATGTATAGTAAATAATAAAATATGTATAGTATAAACAGTTTTATGATAGGATAGGATAAGACCAATTTATTATTGACAGTTAAAGTTTAAAAGTTTAAGGTAGAGTATTAACTCTTCCTTAAACTTATTATTTATTAAAACTAACTTAACTTATTATTTATTACTTATTTATTAAAATATTTGAATTTAATCTGTATGTATCAAACCTATTTATGGGCATTGTTTTACTCGTGTTATATTTAAGTATACCTTTATGTTGCTGTTTAAAGTTTTAAGTAAGTATCCACAACTAGTCAAAGATACTAAGTCCCACAATGAGATTTGTGGCAATTATATCGTCAACCGGCCAACATATTTTTTATTAGGAAGTTGGAAAAGACACATTTTCTTCTGGTTGCCCGACCCGGGAAGCTCGGGAGCTCATGAAGTCAAGTCCAATACCTGGACCGCTAGACCACTGAGTACATAATTTGTATATATTACTGTTTAAAATTTTATAAACAATTATTAATTATTTTGGACACAAAATATATTCATTGTTTTATTTTCATTTGCCAACCCTTCAACAGTTTCTATATTAAAACGATTTTTAAAACACACGGATGAATAGGAAATACCATCTGCTCTTCGGATGAGTGGGGAAATTGTCGTAGGTATTTCAGTGTTTATTAAAATTCGTCCGGATGAATGGGTAATAAGCCCATAACATGTCTGCTTTGTGATCCTACCGTTTATGAACCTAGCCAGGCAGGATAAGAAGCGACAATATAAACTTCTCGATAACTAAGATTTCTATAATTATATTTAATTAATAATTATTACAAATCTTTCGATTTTCTGCAAGAAAACATTTCACACTGTAATATGTTTTCTCTATCGGTAAGTCAAATACATACAATGAAATAGCAGCCAGTATATTAAAAACAATATTTTTGTAATTAATGTACAGTATTATTACATTATATTATATTCTCAGTTATGCCAGTTAATTACAAAGTACTGGCTAAACATTACAAAAATAGTACAGGCTAAACTAATAACAAAATACAGGCTAAAATAAAATTAACGACTTTCATATAGAAGCTTTTTTAATAATATAATTCACACGGTATATAGTAGCATTCATAGTAGGTCTCATTACATACAAAATAAGTATGTGAAACGAGCATTCTTTAAATGCGCCACCAAAATGACAGTGATAGAATGTTGAACAGCTTCGGGAGGGATCCGAATTGTTTATTTTTGCCACCATAATGACACTGTCATGTTTCGGTTCAGCAAGTAGGGTTGATATATACTGAATAGACGTAACACCCCGGTTTCAGGACCGCGGCACACCCATAACATTTATATTCTCAGTACGCCGTGGTAGTCTTTTACCATGACAACCGTGTGCTTAGTGGCTGTCTTATGCCCACAGATAAAGTAAAAAAAATAAACACAGGTAACTCGAAGAATTGATTTTCTAATTTTCCATTGCACTTCGTCACTTATGACTACTTAATAAGCAAGTTTTAATTAAGTAATTGAATAATTGATTACGGTGAAGAAATCAAGGTTTAATGACTCGTGCCACATTCATTTGATATGCCTACTGTATATATAACATAGCGGTAATCTACAACCTGATAGAAGTAATCAACTCCTTATAAGATGTTATTAAGATATGTAAGTTTTTTTTTTAATTTTTGCCATTGGCATCAGTAATCACTGAAGTTTTAATTAATTTGTATTGGAAGTTTTAATGCCATATATAGAGAAAGAATATGGTCGTAGTTTTTCCGTAATTGTTAAACTTCGTTTATATTATGACTAAAATTAGTTAATTTAGGTGGCATAAGTGAAAATATATTTATGTAGAAATAAGTGTATGGGGTATTTCCTTATTGCCTCGATAAATGAGCTCCAGTAAAGAGAACACCGTTTTACTCAGGACCTAACATTTGAGATCACATTCTTTAGCGACTTATGACTATGTTTTATGAATCTAAACAAATGCATTGGAAATAAATAACAAGAAAAAGAATTAATTAATACGAAAGACGTGGCAATATGGCCTAATGTACTTAGCGTGGTCAAAAAAGACAAATTATCAAAAACAAAATATTACGGAAGACGTGGCAAAAAGCCGGGTCCAGGGACTACTTAAAAGAAAATAAAATAGAGAAGTTTTGGCGCCATCGTGAATGAAGATGGTCGTAATTTTTTCACAATTGTTGAATTTAGTGTAAATTATTAGTAAAATTAGTTAATTTAGGTGGGAATTAGTTAAATTTTGTTCAGTGAAAGTGAATTTCCTCGCTGCCACCAAATCTCCCAAATTGAGCTTGTGTAAAGTGACCACCGCTTTACTCAAGACCCTGATGTGACTTTGTAAATAGTAACTAATGACTGTATAAGAAATAATTGATACTGAAGACATGTGACTAATCAATACGGAAGACGTGGCAGCCTGGCCTAAAAGGGGGAAAGGGGCAATCTAACCTAAAAAAAAAGAAAATAAAATAACTTGAATTAAATTATCTTCTTGTAACTATAAGTTAAGTAAGCTAACCTTGTAAACTTCGTTCTTCTATCTAATAAGTAACAAATTTCGTTCTACCTGATACTGACAGATAACAGTTTGCATAAGAAAAACTAAAATTATTTTTTTACATCTAATTTTAAACCAAAGAAGTATTCAGGTAAAATTAATACCTCCTACAAACTTCTGCTCATGTTACGTAGGGGTATAACTTTTTTTTTTACTTTTTTTTTTGTTTTATTTGATTTTTTATTGATTTCGTATCCACAAGTACTATCATATCTAGATTAGCTAACAATTCAATAAGACGAATTTAATAAAATTGTCACCAAAAAGACCCACTTAGACAATAATAAGCCGGGGCAATATGTAAACATAAACCGATTATCTTTTTTTAACCAGTACGTTTTGAACTGGGCGTTAGCATCTGCCATTAGGAAAGCATAGTTTGCAGCAAGTTAACCGATTTTAAATCATAAACCGGGCTTCAACTATCTAAAATTGGTCACAAGTCATTGGTCACATAGGGTTCTGAGTAAAACTGTGGCCTCTAAATGAGAGTGGTATGTATTTGTATGACACTAAACACTAATTAATTAATGAATACTTCACTTGTGCTCTTTAACGGATCAAAATTGTTCAAAATTCCACTAAAATTGACTAATTTTAACCATACAGGAAACAGTATTATTCAGAAAAACCTGCCACCCGTTTCTCTTGGTTGCGCCAACACTTATAATATTTCTCAAGAAGAGAATTCACTCTTCTACAGCTTTTTTATGTAAAAATAAACCATTTTCAATGAAGATTATTATTCGCCATTTTGTTTTTTCTGCGTCATTAAAAACTGCTAAAAAGGTTTAAAAAATGTTTATTTGTGAAATGTATGTGCTTAGAAAATGTTATAAGAACTTAATTAATTACTTACTTAATCTATTTATAGACGTTTGATAGAAAACAATTAGTTCTGCCGTTTTAATTTCTGTCATGGCGTCAGCGCTCCGTCCACGATTTATCAACTATTATCATGTTGATTGTATTTTGTCACTAACATTTGTTAAAAAAATGTAACCCCTAGACTACTGACTATAGAGTTCTGTCACGAATCATTGTTTTATTTTGCTGCCATTGAAATGTTCAGACATTAAAAGAAAGAAGTATATGAACCTTATACATTTAAGAAGCTTAAGGTCCTCAGTTCACTAATTACCAATAACATCTTTACTGTCTATAGGTTTCATAAATACAAGAAAATGTTTATACATGTACAATTGCTAACTTTTGTTTAAACATACTTTGGAATTGTTAGACGTTAAAATATATTAATTTGTATTGTTAAATAATTAATTTAATACTTTTAATTTCAGTGGTTCATTTTGGCAGCAGTACTAATTGCTGGTGGTAAGAGTTTACCACAAACTAAGGTTTTAGTTCCAGTACATTTGAGGATAATACCATCAACCTCAGTTGTGACCACCAGACAAACGCCACGTAGGTTTATTTTAGTTTAGAAATGTTTTATATTTAAAAATAAAATCATATTAAAAATTGCGTTTTTTCATTATACTGTGTGGTTGTAATTACTTCATGACAGCGACTTTTATGAGCTATCCGGGTAATTACATTTTTACATAATTTATGTTCCTAGCTGTCTCAGCGAACTACGTTCACCCGTTATGTTTGTGTAAGAAAACTCAAAAGTTTTTCCTAGTTTCCTCGCAATTTTCCCCTTTTTCTTTTAAAACTTCGCTAGACTTAAATAATTCAAAACTAGACAAATCGTTTTAGCCGTTTTTGAGTTTTAGCAAGAGCAACGAACAGCAATTGATAACTTATAATAATATATTATTATATCGATCGTCTCTGTGGTCTAGCGGTTCAGTTGTCGGACTTGACTGCATGAGGTCCCGAGTTCGATTCGCGGGTCGGGCAACAAAAAGAAAATTTGGTATTTCCAATTAATAAAAAATAATAAAACAATAAAATAAAAAAACTTAATAAAAAAAACCTTGCTGGGGATTGGATATGTGCCCGGTTGGGGATATGCTTGCCACCTATCATATTATGAGACTTAGTATCTTCGTCTAGTCGTGTGTGCCTTGGTTATGCCTCTGCCTACCTCTTCGGTAATATGGGCGTGAAGATTAAAAATGTAAAATGGCAAGGTAACACGTTTACACTTGATTGATTGATTAGTGAGGTATAAATATTGGAGTAGGTACAGTGATTGGGTGGTTCAAGGGGTTGTTAGGTCACAGCCAAACCAAAAATATTACATTGTATAGTTGAACGACAAATCAAAGAAATTCGTTGAAATGTAATAGGTAACGGATGTCCAATTTCAGACATGCTTTGATGTGTATTATGTGCATACTATAAATATATTCTTATGTATAAATTTATTTCTTTTCTTTACTAATAGCAATTTTTTATACATAAGAATAAGCACTTATTTATACATAAGAATATATTTATAGTATGCACATATATTATAAATATATTCTTATGTATAAATTTATTTCCTTTCTTTACTAATAGCACTTGTAAATTTCGCAATAATTAACTTATCGTTTTTAGTCGCCTCTGTGGTCTAGCAGTTCAGGTGTTCGACTTGACTGGTTCCCGATTCGATTATCGGATCGGACGACTAAAATAAAATTTGGTTTTTCCAATATTCTAATTAAAAAAAAATGTTGCTCGGGATAGGATACCCGGTTGGTGATAGGCTTGCCACCTATCACGGTGTAGGACTTAGTGTCTTCGGCTGGTCGTGGGTGCCCTAGTTGTACCTCTACCTACCTCTTTGGGGATAAGGGCGTGAATATACTTTTTTTTAAACGTGTGGAGATCCCTCATTAGTCAGTCTAAAACCACACCGTGTCCTCACCTTTGCTAGGTACCGGGTCTGTGAGGAAGCTTTTGTTAACTTCTACTGCCCCGGGGGCGTTGGATTCAATGATCCCCTTCTGGCTATCAAACAACAACAGGTTGGCATATAGGTAGAAGTGGTGCACGGAGATACGGCGCGCACCACTTCGGGGTTCCAGTGGCGACAGGCATCCCCGTACCTGCCGCAAACCCATCTCGACCGGCTGGGCAACATGGAATGGCCATTCCCCTTCTCTAGGGCTCACTTCGGCCTGCTCACCTCCCTTGCCCGCTCCCCTCTGTCATTTTCCCTTTGGCTGAAGAAGGTACTGAGGAGCGGCCTTCCTGGTCCAGTTGGTTTCACCGGAGTCCCACCTCGACCCTGGTTACTCAGCCCCCCCCCGCCACGACAAGGCTTGGCTTCCCTGGGGGGGAATAATTAACTTACTGAATATAATCTAAAGCAAGACATAGTAACCGATAGTAACCTTTGATCGGGAGAGTTAAATAGGTTCATTTTTAACTGTGAACTCAACACCCATTGCTATGAAATTGAACACAGGAATAATCTACGACCGGGAGAAGGATATGTGTTACTTCTTATCTTTTAATTCACTATTTCCACGAGATTGGACATAGGGGTTATCTATGACCGGGAGAGTCATGTGGGTTTCTTTTTAACTGTTAAAACTCATCGCTACGAAATTGGACATAGGAGTAATCTATGAACAGTAGAAGGACATGTGCTACTTCTTATCTGATAATTCACTGTTTCCATAATATTGGACATAGGGATAATCTATTACCGGAAGAGTGATAAGTGTTTCTTGTTAACGGTTAAGTTAACGCCAATCTTTACGAAATCGGACGTAGAGGTAGTCTGTGATCTGGAAAAGGATATGTGTTTCTTCTTAGCCGATACCTTGACGTCCATCGTCACCAAATGGTACCCCTATTAAGAAAAGGATTTTGAAACGTTTTTTGTTAACTGTTAACTCAAGGTCCATAGCTGCGATATTGGACATAGGGTCAATCTATGAGCGGGAGAAGAATGTGGGGTTCCTACGTCCCTTATATTTCTACAATTTTCCGAGAAAGATTAAAATAACTGTTACTTTAAACGCAAGCGCAGTCGTGGGAAGTAGCTATTAATATACACGTTTAAGTAACGGTCATTCTAAATTTGGGGACAGACATAAACCCAAGGCAACATAGCCATATTTTTAATAGTTTCAAAGTCACGTTTTATGCTAAACAAAAAATGCAATAACACTTAAATTTTGGCCGATTAAAATCGAGATAAGTAAATCTTTATTTAATTTCATAAGCTTAGGTTTGAAGTTTGGGCTACAATATACAACACATTTTGGTCTACGTTCATGTCCTTGACCTTAACACGGACTTCAACAAGGTTGAACGTGACTGTAATTGAAATGAGGGACTAAGGATGTCTTATCCTATTTAGAACATCCATCAAGACCAGGATCTTATATAAATACAAAACAAATTTTGTTATCAGTATTGCATCTTCACTTTTATCAAAGCAACTAGTCAACATATGGTCAAAATGTTTAAGTTTGTAAGTCTTCTTTAATAAACTTATTTCATAATAGTTGACCTGACGAATTTCGTAAAGCCTGCAGTCCGCACTAAGCTGTATTTTTTTAAATATTTTTTTCTAATAAATCCTAAATGAAGATAGGCAGAGAAAATTGAGTATCAAGCGAACGAAATTCACAGGCTCGGCTAGTATATACTATAAAGCACATTTTTCATTTGGTGTCACAAGTAAAACTTCATTAACAATTACGACATATATGTATGTGTGTGTGAGTTTGTCTGTGTTATCATAACTTTTAAATTGATGCATAAATTTCGAAGTAAATTTTTTTCCGGAAGCTGACGTGATCAAGCTGGTATTTAGCTACATTAAATATAGGTGCCAGTGCCAAGGGCGTCGCCAATAAAGGGGCAAGAGGGGCTGCCCTGCCTTAGAGATTCTAAAAACTTGCCAAATATAAAGCAAAAAGTATTAATATCTTTGACTTGACTTGCTTCCATTATTCTCGTACTTTTACAACTACTTTGCTACTATTTAAGCGGGAAATAAAAAGAAAATCAACCTGCATTACACATAATTCCCATTTTACGCAATCTCCGCACCAACTTGCCTTCCAGATCATCGGCTCATGACGCTCTTGACCATTGCAAGTGTATTTTTTAAGCACAGTAAAACGTTCAATATAATTTGAACGTTATCTAGATACATGAAGGCTTATGTATTTTCTTCTTCTTCTTAATAAGATCATTATTGGGATCACTTAGGATTTCACCGTCGAATTTAAAAGCGAATAACGTAAAAAAACCTTTAGTTAATTGTCAAGAGTGTCAGCCATGTCAATATTCTCTGAGAAATCTGGCAACACTCGATCTGTCAAAAGCGATCTCGATCAGCTGTATTAATTTTATTA
>NJDC01000710.1:158764-185367 GCA_002245475.1 Calephelis virginiensis | reverse complement strand
TTATATATATATATATATATATATATATAACGTAATTGTATGAAAGTAAAATACTTGTGTGAATGTAGCAATATGTTTCTAAGGAAGGCAACTTCATGATGTTACTTTTGTATGACAAATTCGCGCGCATCTTAAAACTTCAACCTCATTATTTTCTCATATAGAAGTAAAAGAAGTATTCAAAAAGAAAACGTTGGTTGAAAGAATGGCTCTTAAAAAGGACTTTCTTCATTTATAATAATAAATCTAGGCTGATATACCAGATTTTGAAGTAGATCAGGACTACGAAAAATACTTCCGCGTAACTGACATAACTTAACGGTTGGTGTAATACTATTACACTATCACTGAAAAGTCATGACTGATATCTAAATATCTAGACAATTGTACAAAATATAGACTGGTGATAATTGACACTAAATTTTATGCAAACATCGGTCATCACCAGAACTGGTGCGCGGTCAGCAGTTGTAAACTCGCCTTCAAACAAAAGTAACTTTGGAGAAAACTTTGTTTCCCTCTTCCGATCACTATCAAAATTGGATTACGTCTACTGTCCAGACGGATATAAACCAATGTTTAAAAGCGTATAGATCGTCCTTAAACATTGGATAATTAATTTTAGTAACGGCAACTAACTAAAAACTAACAGCAATACTATTGTTTAATGGACATTTAACTACGAAGTAGCTCTTGTCAAAGGGACGTGATACAGAGACGTATTTAAACGAAATGGCTTTTAATTATTATATGTACTAAGTACTAATGTAAGGTACCTTTGATTATTGCGTGATTAAAACCAGAACGAGTCTTCAAAATGGTCCTTGGTGTTAACGCATCAAGGTATTTAATTAAAGATATCAAGGTTAAAATTTTTCTTACACGAGTATGCTCCTGTCAAAAGCATTACGTCAGGTGATATTGTTCACCTGAAAGCAATATCTTGTTTATACCGAAGACATTAGCAGTTTGAACAGACCATGTAAATTTTACAGATTAATTGCTATAAAAACTTATATGAAAAAGTTTCTTCACGCTGGCATCTCCTAATAGGGAAGCAAATGTACAACCAGGGCACCTACGTTAAGCGAGGATACTAAAGTCCCACGATGTGATAATGTGACAACCTATCGCAAGCCAGGCACCTGTTCAATCTCAGGCAACATTTTTTATTTGAGAATTGGGAAAACATATTTTTTGTTGCCTGACCAAGTCGAACGCGAAGTAAAGTCTAACGCTGTCTAACTACACAGGCGGTTCTGTATAATATTCATACTTGTTTTTTATGATATTGGCAAGCAGACGGATTTCCTGATGGTAAGAAATTCTCGCCGCCTAGAGACACCAATGGTGATAATGGTTCGTTGCCAACCTGTAAACAAGTAAGTTTACCGACTACCTTACCTTCCAAACCGGAACACGTTATGACGTTATGGCGGCAGGAATAGGTAAGGCAGTGGTACCAATCCGGGCGAGTCACTGCGAAACTCTTCCACCTAGTCAGACGTCACGGTGTTAGTGATTGTAAGCCTTTGCTCGTCTTTTAAGAGCTGCCTGGCAGGAAGGCAGATTGTCTATTCTGCAAAGGAGCCCGGAACAACACGGGGAACTTTTTATTATACAACCACACAACCGATGCATCCAGTCTGATTTTGTTTAACTCTAGTTTGTGAACTAGAAGTAGTACAAACGAATATTTAAGAAATTTCATATTGTTAATAACTATTATGAAAGAAACAAAAAATCACATTTGGTGTCTTATATACATATGAAGTGCGTAATAAAATTGTACCTATATAACTATATAATAATATAATTAGTACGTATTAATATTTTGAAATATACACATTCTACTAATCAAATAATGTTTTCTGACCTAAAATCTATTTTAAAAATAAATGGAACGATATAACGCGACTGAATTAATTTTGCTTTTATTTTTAAAGGTAGTCACTTTCTTTTGATTTGTACATAACAAAAATAAATTTTAATTTTTTTATAAATATATTCATATCCAAATTAAAACAGCTACTTTGAGAGTGCAAGTCAGAGCTTTTTATGGCACTGGTTTTGACGTCGTGTTTTCAAGAGATACGCTACTTGAATCTACGTAAAACCAAAGACAATATATATAATTATATTTACTAATCTCTGGTAAAACGGAGTAAAACCCCTGCCACACAAGCAAAGTTGACTACAATTGATTTTTGATCTGTTATTTATTTATTTTTTGTATGTGTTGGATGTACTTATTTGTTCAAGAGAAAGGAATAGAAAAGAATTAAAAAATAAATATATGTAACCAATCCCGCATTTATCTCTTAACTTCGAGTGTACTGTATGACTTGGAACGTGCTTGTTTTAATTGATAAAACGTGAACATTAATTACTCCGTGAATAATAATTTTTGTACAACTTCTGATTGGATTTCAGTTATCCCACCACAATTCGTCTGTAATACGCAATTTCATCACGTGTTAATTCTAGTTCACGTAGTAGTACTTTGATATGGGTTATTAGAATTATTTAGTTTATTTTGGATTGAACTTTTGACATATAAAATACGTCTTTTCCAAGATCCCAGCGCCTCCAGACCTGCACCATTTTAGCAAAGCCAAAATTTTGAGGATGACTGTTTTTTTTAAAAAAAATGTGAAAGCGGGCCTATTTTGCAGGTACCGCGAAGTACAGGTACGTTAAAAAGTAACTAAAAACCCGATGTTGGTCCGGGCTCCTTTGCAGAATAGACCATCTGCCTTGTCAGATAGCTCATAAAAGGCGAGCATAGGCTTACCGTCACTAACACCGTGACATCTGACTAGTCGGTAGAGTTTTGCAGCGACTCGCCCGGGTTGGTACCACCGCCTTACCTATTCCTGAAGCTACAACGTCATGACGTGTTCCGGTTCGGAGGGTAAGGTAGCCGGTAAACTTACTTTTGCTCGAGGCCTAACATCCCGATCTCAGCTTGACAACGCACCATTATCCCCTTTGTTGTTTCTAGGCGGTGTGAATTTCTTACCATCAGGAAATCCGTCTGCTTGTTTGCATTCCTATATCATAAAAAAACCTACGTTTAAGTACATACGCCCTTATATCGTCAAAAATTAAAATTTGTTATTGCCAGATTCAGACTACCTACTTTAATCACGTAGACTATACAAGTAAGACTATATTTATAAAACTAGCATCGGATCGGAAGATCCGGCGAAAGAAATTCAGCGGGATTGTCCTTTTTTAAAATAATCTTCGGAAATAAATAATACGGCTTAAGCAATAAGACTAAGGTACACGTACACTAAGTCATATATAATATAGAAGATATTTTTAAATATTGTTTTAAGTACTATTTTAAGACCCTTTGTATGCGGCTAGACCAATCCGAAAGACCAATTATCCGTTGGCCCCAGAGGCCATTAAACTTTTTTTGTAAGAAAAAGTCCGTGTAATAAAACCGTTAAATAAGACGTGCGCAGGCGCGACAGTCATATATACAAGCGACTAGTGTAAAATACCTTTCTCTTTCTCCTTCTTTCTTTTCGTTCTCTCATCCCTTCTTTCTCTATTACCACTCTGCCCCGCTAATACATAGAATATACTCATGAATTGTATCGATTCTACATTAGCCGAAGGAAGTTCGTTCCTACCTGTCTCACGATAACACATTTATATTTTATCTAGTTTATAATTGGCAGTATAGTTTATTATTGAAAATCCCGCTAAGTTTCTTTCGCCAGATCTTCTCAGCGTGTGGTCGCGATTTCGATCCGGTTGGTGGTAGTTTATAAAAATGTTGACGCGCACAAGTACCACATGTATGATACATTTATGAATAAAGTTTTTCTGGTTTTGATATCAAATTAAGGTTCTACAGCTAACCAGCAGGATTTTGATAAGATATTGGCAGAAATAGAAGTATATGTTCTTTTGTTGGTTAAATTAATCTGAGTTTTTAAGTATTAAATTAAACGAAACTAATGTCAGATATCAGATCAACTTTTGATAAACTGATTTAGTATACAATTCGAAGCTATATTAAACATTATGCTATGTATCAGTAATTCATAACTGCCTTTATTACACAGTTGCAAAATCCCGTATAGCCTTGCGTTCTAGCCCCTTTGCAAATTTGGCAGAGACAATTGGACGTAGTTAAGCAGAAAGGACCCAATCCACATCTAACTAGTTTTGAGATAATTGACTTTGAGGTTTATATATTTATAATAATATGTACTGGCCATACATGCCGGTTGGTATGTAATGATTTTACAAATGTCATAGCTTTGTGTATCTGTAGGATCTTTTCCTGAACGAAAGTAGAATAAGCTTTACTACCTCTTGATTATGTTTTACTCAATTTTGGTGTTCATGTGGGTTGGGTCCTTTCTGCTTAACTACGTCCAATTCTACTGTCAGAACCGAAACCCCGGCGGTCCAGATTGATGAATGCTGACATATGACATTTTATATGCATACACAATATGTCTAAATTATCTATATTTTTACCCTATAAGTGATAAAGGTGGCCAACACCAAAAGTTTTATTTTGTGATGTGGCATTAAAAATACATGTAACCCCAAATTCTCTAGATTCTACCATCATCCTTAATTTTTAATAGTGATGTTAGAATTGTAACTTTTAACTTTATTTTAACATAATCTACATAAAAATAAAAATGGAAGAACTGTGTCTGCTGGGTCAGCTAGTAGTTTTATAATAAAGTGCTTAAGATGACCCGTACGTCCAAATGTTTTTCTACATTTCAGATTCAAAGTTATTTCGTAATTTATATCTATGATATCTAAACTATGAAAATACAGATGAACTGTAAAACACGCTGTTCAACAGCAAAATAATGAATTAACAAAACCATAATACGCGTTAATGAAATACATTTTAATTTACATTTTGTCATTTATAACTTCCCACGGAAAATTCTTTAGTAATCAGGATATAAAGTAGCCTTTATCGAAATGTGAAACATCTATCTACGGAATTTCATTACGACCGGTTCAGTTCAATTGCTATCGTGGACATGTAAGTACGATATAGGTTATTATAATCAAACTGATGTATTACAGTAACACCGAAATCTATAAACGCGCAATAAAACTTATTGATTTTATTATATCATGCAACATATAATAACAATAACAATATTCGTTCTATGAATATCCACCCTTCATGTGTGTGAAAGGCATCTGCCAATTTCATAACAATTCACAACGTATCTTATATCGATGACATCATTGAATAATGTAGGATCTGCAAATTTAAGTTTTTAGTAAATTTTCGCTTATGAATTTTTAAATGTCTTATTGACAGTATAATGTTTTTTTTATTTATTAGGCATAATAAGGTATGAGTTAAAGCATTTTTGTCCGTTCATCGAGCAGTAAGCTTTCATTGCAGAAACCTACTACTTTTTAAATTTTTCTCTTGGGCTACTGCCGTTATCACTAAGGTATTCCTACAGATTTTTAAAAACAATTTTAGATTTAGAAGACAGAAGTTATACCACTTCGTATTCGTGTTTGAGGTATGATGAAGCAGTTTAAATGCTTTTCCATGCACTTTTTAAAGTTGGCAGATTAATAAACAAATTAATGTACCTGGACAAATAACACAAATTGAATCTGACCCTAAAGTAGGCAGATTATATGTTTGTGTTATGGGTCGTGGGTTAGTTAACTATACTAATATGTACTAATATTTTTTTGGGCAAGCGTACTGGTTATCCTAACCTTTGAACCGGCTCAAGACACAACAACCAGTGGTATTTTTGGTAATGACTTATTTATCCTGTGCTCGCCTTTTACGAGCTACCTGGCAAAGAGGCAGATGGTATATTCTACTTAAAGTCAATATCAATTACCTACCTACAGATAGAGATAGGCCTAGCGGAGTTTTGTTGCGAAAATATTTTTGATTAACATTGAAAAATAACAGTGGTTACCTGACCACTGATCTACGAGTAATAAAGTACTATCTATTATCTTAGATAGGTTATTAACAGTGGCCGTTAGTGGACACGGAGCAACACGGGGATAAAAAGATTGAACAGTACATTGGTGGATTTTAATTAAAAACTTAGATAGCTATATTTAAACGTAAATATTAGCAACTATGACTAAAAACTTTATTAATAATTTTATAGATACAACTGAGTTTTGGCGTACATCAGATTCTTGGTTTCCTTGAGTAGAAAAATATACATTGTTTGAATATCAGATACGAACTCAATATCAAATCTTGGCAAATATTAACGGCTTAACGGGTCACGATTACGTAAATAAATAATATTGTCTAATGGTATAAATAATAAAACAGGTAAGGCGGTGGTATTAATCCGGACGAGTCGTTGCTTAACTCTACCATCTAGTCACATGTCACGGTGTTAGTGACAGTGAGCCTATGCTCGCCTTTTACGAGCTGCTTGACAAGGAAGGCAGATGGTCTATTCTACAAAGGAGCCCGGACCAACACGGGGATACCGCATTTTCACAAAAGCTTGTCCCTAACCACCGTAAACTCGTACTAGAGTTAGGTCCCTAATGCTTTGTTGCAGTATAGGAATTCATGACTTTAGTTCTACTAATATCCTCTATGGTTATGTCTTTTTTAACAAACCTTGAAAATGAAAGAGGTTTTTAGGGTTCGACTCCTATATCTATTTCTTATACATTTTAAAATTTGATTGACTTCTCCGTTATTTCTGAACCGATTTTGAATATTCTTTTGTATTTTAAAGAGCGCTCTTCCTAGTTGGTCCAATGTCGACAAGTCCCGATCTGATAATGGAATCCTAGTGAAATCGAGGAAAAACTTCAATTTCGATAAGTTAGTCATGTACGCACACAAAAAATGTGTATTTAACAAAATCGTTTTTGCAGTTTTAAATTACCATCGTCGTTTATAATGTTTGTTTTAGATTATCTAATTTATACATTATTTAATGTAATCGCATTAATAGTGTTGTTATGAAATTACTAAATTATTGTTTTCTATTGTATTTTATAATCAATTGTATAACTTTGAAATAAGTTAAGTAGCCATTGAAATATTAAACAATGAAACATTTTTCAGTTTTGCTTATTTTGTTCTACTTTCGAATCAATTAATTATTGAATTATAAATCACTAAATTATTGTTAAATTAAGTCACTTTAATTATATTTAATTTTCGTCACATTTTGTCATTGGTCTTATAATTTTAATTATTGTTTGTTTGCTTTTAAGAATACTGTCTCTTGTCTGTAATTGAATAAAAAAATACGAAGTACAATGTTTAATAGTATGTTAAATGTTAATGTTTAATAATATGTCAAATTAATGTTTAAGTATGTGTCTTATCGCCAGCGATTTCACAAAAGGAATTAGAAACAATTTTGAGGTTTCGATCAGTAGGGTTACTCTGGAATCACGATATCATGCGAATTGGAAATTGGAATCGTATATGTCACTTTAGGTACTTGTGAACACAGAATTAGAGGATTATTAACATTTAGTTACAAATAAATTCAACGAATAGGATAAAATAATTTACTATTTACTATTAACTAAATGGTAATAATTCGGCAGTATTGTGTTCAAAAGTACCTTAAATGACATATTCGATTCCAATTTCCAATAATGCATGAATCGAGCTCTGAGAGTAACCCTACTGATCATGCTTCTTATTTAACCCATCATTCTGATACTATACAAGAATCTAATGTTGACGATGAAAACTTTAAATAAGATAATATGTAAATGTAAGAAGATAGGCAAATGAAGGAAGAATTATAAGTGTTTAGAGACAGCAATCTGTATATATCAGGATATATTAGTAGATCTATAATAGTCAGTTCAATAGGTCCCTGAAGCCCTTACATAACAACAGACCTAAACTTTAATATGGAAAGCTGGCCAAGAGACCTCAGGTAACAGAAACTATTTTCGCACAGCCAGTGCAGCGAACTCATACTACTGATTAGATATTATGATGGCGAAAAGTGAAGGGGCATAGAAGAGTTTAAAGATATTAAGTTACTGTTCCGTTGAAAAGAGTTAATGGTTTGTTAAATTTATTATCAAATTTAAATCTAAAATTACGCATGTTTTGATATGAAATAATTATGTACTAGAGTTCTTGCGAATATAACCATCAGCATCAAAAATCGAGATTTTTACGGATGTATTTAATTGTTAAAATTCCAGTAAAAATGCTTAATAAACTATTGACATAATCAGTATCGCAACAGCTGATATTATTTTCAAAAATCGCCATTAGCAAAAAAGCTTGTTGTCAGATACAATCCGAGTACATAGATATAAATTATTTTTCTGTGTGACCAAAGTAAGTTACAACGAAGACGTCACGTGCAATGCAAGCTTGCAATATCGATACCGATGGTGTATCAACTGCAAGTCGCGTGCCGGAGACACGTGATTAGGCTTCAGGTACCTGGAGATGGCCTGACTACTTCTTCAAAATCATTTCAATAATTATTTCTACACATTGTTTAAGATTTGCCAAAATAACTTTCAGAATCACAGAGGCTGTGAGAGTGATGTTTAATATTTTTTATCGACAAAACGAAACAAAAAATGTAACCGCATTGTTGCTTTAAATTATTCTTCTCTAACGACTTAAATATGTGTCTAATAATGACACTATATGAGTGTCATAATTAGACAGTATTGTTAGTAAACAAGAAAATATTCGCGAAAGGCGATAAATTTAAAGAATCATCAGAAGAATGTTGTTTTGTGGTAATTTAAAATAGGCTTTTTTTCTTTTTTTTAAAATAGGTAAGAATGTGAAATTTGTTTATGTTGATATTTTTTCATGTCAACAAATAAGCATCTCAGTTCTGCCTATTTTAAACTTAGTTTCCTCCAGATTCGATTTGTGACAATGCTATATTCTGTTTCAAACACCAAGAAGAAAACAGTCCTGACCTTAAGTATAACTACCCTGACCATGATACCGAACGAAACTAAAAACGTAGTTACATTAGATACTATAATATTTATAATTTACGCAGTAAACTGGGTTTATTCTAATTGAAATGAACATTATTTGTTTTTCGGAATACGTGTATTAAAAAGTTGTTGCAAAAAAAATTAATGCACAACGAGATATTCTACCACATTTTGGTATGAAAATATTTAATTAACATTTATGCAAATTAAATATTTGAATACTAGCTGCTACCTGCGGCTTCGCCCGAGTTTTCACAGAAACCCGGTGTGCGATCGGGATTAAAAATAGCCTATATGTTAATCCAGGTCACAATCTATCTGTCTTCCAAATTTCAGACAAATCCGTTCAGCCAATCGAGCGTGAAAGAGTAACAAACATCCATACATCCATACTTACAAACTTTCGCATTTATAATATTAATAGGATTAAATTAAATATCTAAGACCAAGAAAAAATATATATTTATTATAAGATTCATAATTTATTATAAGCAATTTTTTATAATAAATTATGAATTAGGTAGAAACAATAGTTAATTTTATTTCTACCTAAACAAATTATTACACAAACACAACATATTATAATATTTCTACATAAACAGGCCTATGACATGTCTGCCTTTTACTTCCCAACCTAACCAGTCAGGAGAAGAAAAGGCAAAACGAACTCCCCAGCAACCACGATTTCTATAATTATATTAAATTATTAATTATTTACTACAAACATTTTATTAATTAAGCAGCAAGAAAACATTTACACTGCTTAAATAAGTTTTATAAGTACGAACGAGATAAATGTAAGAGTTTAAGTAATTAAATTAATGATTGCAAGAATATTACTGATTAACACTATATATCGCTTGTACACATTTCTTTTGAACTTGAAACATTCTGATTAATTCTAGAGATTTTTCAATTTAAATTAATTTCATGTTCGTAAGATTTATTTGGAAATAACGATTATTTAATGATTTTGCCATTTTAGCCAAACCTTTACTTGTCACTTAAATTGAATCTACATATATATAAAAATCAATTGCTGTTCGTTAGTCTCGCTAAAACTCGAAAACGGCTGAATGGATTTGGCTAATTTTGGTTTTTAATTATTTATTCAAGTCCAGGGAAGGTTTAAAATATAATAAAAAGGGAAACACCGCGAGAAAACTAGGAAAAACAAAATTTTAATTTTTCTCATACAAACTGAACGGGTGGAACGAAGTTCGCCGGGACAGCTAGTTCTTTTTAATTTTGTAATTGATGAGAATGAGAAGGGTAGTATCATCGGCAAATAAAATTAAATCGTGATTGATAGCATTAGTCAAATTTTTCATGTAGGTAATTTAAAAGTAATGGCCCTGTAATACTATCTAGTGGAACACCGAAGTTCTTAAAAATTATTTAAAGTATATATTTTGTCTCAGATTATTTAGTTTACTTTTACGGTTTACTTTTGATATTTCAACATACCGCTTTATATTATTTAAATACTTTTCACATTTCTAAATCATTAATCAGGTGGCCCTAAAACACAACCTTGTGGAACACAAAGGTATAGACATTCTTACGGTCTACACTTACTTTTGAAATATGAACACACTGCTTTCCTTCTCTAAATAGTTTTACATCTTTCAAGTTTTGTAAAATTTTATATGATAGAAAATGAAACGCTTTATAACTCATATTCAAAAATACATGTGAATGTTTTTTACTATTTTGGTCATTAATTTCTTTTTTAATTAAGTCAAACTATAAAAGTGCTGTAGGTCTACTTTTTTAAGCCATACAGAGTCTTTTTAAACTAATTTAATGACTTTGACAAAATACTAAATCACTCAAGTGGCATGGCCCACGTGCTGTCCCAGCTTTCTGGCAGACCTATCACGGGTTGAGAACGGATGCATTACTTTTCCGATTACTCAATAATTTCTTTAAATATTTACCAACACCTAAACATGTTTAAATCCTACTAATATTATAAATGAGAAAGTTTGTATGTTTATTTGTTACTCCTTCACGCAAAAACTGCTGAACCGATTTTCATGAAATTTGGCACACATATAGAGGATAACTGGAATTAACACATAGTTTTTATACCGAAAAATGTTCCTGTTTATTGATATTTTTAACCGACAGCCAAAAAGGAGGAAGTTCTCAATTCGACTACCTATATGTTTTTTTGTATGTTTGTTACGCGATTACGCGGTTAAGTCAGTCAATCGATTTTGATGGCACTGTTTTAGTGAGATAGGTCATGATACCGAGGTGGTCCTATATTCATTTTATCATTATCTGAATTGTTGTTTTTAAGTTATACCCAACTAGTGGCCCGCCCCGGCTTCGCAAGGGTATAAAATATGCATAAAAACCTTCCTCTTCAATCACGTTACCTATTTAGAAAAAAATCAAAATTTATTCAGTATTTTTAAAGATTAAAATATACAAAGAGACAAAGGGATAGGGAAACGACTTTGTTTTATACTATGTAGTGATAATGCATAATTTTTTCACCTATTCCATAATTTTGCATATAATATTTTAAATGATGAGATCTTAAAGTTAAAAATTTATTAATCGCTAAGTGTAATTTAAAAATTACTAGCAGGATGTTGATATATATAATTTGTAACCATTTGCTGTCTTTAAAAAAAAAACGCGACGTGGTACTCAGTGACATAGTTGGAAACAGTCTTTGCAGTTTAACTGTGGCTTAATTATGTAGCATAATTATAATATATTCAGGAATACTTCACTTACGGCCATTTTTTTGCATTTCATCGGGACAGCTAGCTGAAAAGTGTAATAAAATTGTTATGTTACTGAGTTATATCTTCAACGTCGTGCGTTGTCGTTACCTTCACTTATCTTCAAATAAAGTAAATTAATAATAAATAAATAAAAAGTCAAATTCAAAGTCGCGGGGAGTCGCTGGTTACAAGCGGCTGGTGACCGTAACTTGGGGCACTCTTTGGGGGAAGCCTATGTCCAGCAGTGGACGTCTTCCGGCTGATGATGATGATGATGATCATGAAATAAAATTTATTTCAAACAGACCATACAAAAAGTACTTTTGACGCGTCTATATAATTCTAAAATCTACCACCGGATCGAAACGCGGTCACACTTGAAATAAAATATTTTTATTAATATTATTACTGCGAATCCCCATATAGGGACTATCAGGGATATAGAGAGTATCGACTGCAAAGTGCAAAGTGAATTAAATTCGCTGGGTCGAAGTTTGTAATATATTTGTAGAAGAGAGACTTCTGTGCATTAAATATATTTTAAAAACAGGTGAAGATAACTAAGAATTACCAGCAGAACAAAAATTTAGTAATTTCAGAATTATTGTCTGCTTGTCTGTCTATATATCGACCGTTATTCATGCCGAATCGGCTAAATCAAACGAATTAACGGGGTAACGAAATTCGGGTTTCCTCGGAAAGGACAAAACTATAAACGGGATAAAAATAAAAATTGGGCAATCATTCATCAACGCGTACTCCAATTCTTTATTTTGATAAGTAGTATCTGCTTTACACGTTGTCCTGCAATCTTTTTAAAGTCATAAGTTTAGTAGTTTAGAAATCACAGACTTAACCAAGTGACAAATAACTGGGTATCCGAAATATAGACAAATATTTGAATGCAGAGATAACCTTAAGCTAGTGTTCCTACACTGTAATAAATTTTAACCATACTAATACTGTGAATACGAAAGTTTGTTCGTCTATTACAATTGATGTCGATTTATTAATTTAAATAGAGTTTCGAGTTATTTAAATAGCGTGAAGACAGGAATTTGATAATTTTGCCAAGCAGATTATCATCATTAAAATTGGATTTAGATTTTTTTCTCTTCTACAAACCTGACCCTTTGTCGTGAATTGCTTTTACTTAAGATTTGTAGTTCTTCTCAGTGGTGCAATATTTTAAATAAAGTAAACCACGGCAATAAATAGATTGGCTAATTTGAAGAAACTTTTGTTCCAGAAACTTTTTTAGCTTTATTGTTTTCTTCTAATCATTGTAAAAATAAATTTACTTCTAACATTTCTTTGTTCGTCGTAACTCTTCTAGTTTTTATGTTTACAACTCTTAAGAAATACTAAAATATGTTTTAATACTTTAGAAAAGATTTTGTAAAGAGTTTTGTGTTAATTAAAACGGTTGACAATTTTACTTCACTCTAATGGAGAATAAACTTTAATTAGTTATTATTTTGTTTGAAGAAGGTATTCCGCCATCATGAGTCAATAATTTAATTTGTGTTTTTTTAGAAATTGTTTTGACTGTTACTGATGTTTTTGATAAAATTGATACCTACTTACTTTATTTATTTAGTTATTTATTTAATCAATTGTTGTACACAAAAACTTACATAAACCTTAAAACTACGAGAGTTTGAGTTATTTGGCAAAAACTATCATAAAATGAGGTTAGACTGTTTAAAGTAAAAAAAAACACTGGCTGATAAGACGAAAAATATCGACTTTATGAAAAACTTTATAGAACAAAAGTTTCCTAAAATTAGTCAATCTGTCCACCACCGCACTTTATTTTAAAAAGTAGCCCAGAGAAGAGTTGAAAGGCAAAGAAAAAAATCTGATTACCTATAATAAGCCAAAGCAAAAACCACTAATGGTACAGGATGTAGTTTGAAGTAGAGGATCTGCTGAATCCAAATCAAATTTTGCTATAAAAATCCATGTTGCTTAACACGATTTCGAGGAATACTGGCTATTTACTGCACTGTTAAGTGGGCTTTTAAAATACTTTTTTTAGCAAAAAAAAATGATCAAGTTGTCAGTAGGCCTATGATTAATGTTACAGATGAACTAATTGATGTGATATAGATTTCAAAGTTTGATTAACTTTTAGTCAGTCATGAGAAGAATCCTTTCTTCTAATTCTAAATAAGGTTAAGGGCAGAATCTGTTAGATTGGAAACTCATTATTTCGTGTGTTTAATCCAGTATTGAAAGAAATAATTCATCTACGTTTCTGTAGCAATAGTAATTTACAGTCAATTAAATTAAATAATCAAATTTTATGTCAAAACTTACATTTACCTGGCCAGATGTAAAATAAGCCTTTATTATATAATCCTGAGGATGCTTCGCGAGGCGAAACGTACGTCGAGTGGGATTTGGTGTTCTCTGTGGTGAGTTCTTCGACAAAGCTGGCGAAGGATCGAGGACGTGACAAGTGGTTTTGTTTCCCGTGTTCGGACTCTATTTGTGATCTGGTCGCGGAGGTGGTAGGTGGGAACTTTAGGTAGGGTTGTCACATGCGAAGGACATGACAATTTATATTTTTTCCGGAATTTTGCCTTTATTTGTGTTCTGGTCGCGGAAGTGGTTGGTGGGAACGTCAGTTAGGCATGTCACATTCTGTGTCGTTTATTAATAGACTTAATAATAAAGTTTGTTATTAATAGAATTAATAATCAAGGATTATTTGCCACAACATTTACACTGCTTACGCGGAATTAGCAAAGTAAAGGCTTATTTTACATCTGTTATAATGGATTTCCGCAAAGTAACGCCTGATTCAATTAAATAATAAAAAAACGTACCTGCCCATTTTTCATAATAGATAAGTAACAATAAAACTGCAAGAACCGACTCCAACTATTTCATTATTTCCACATCGTTTGGTGGTAACTCTTTTTTCGAAAAATAGAAAATGAAATGCAACTAACGATGAGTTTGGCAACAGGAATAAATATGCATGCGTTATTAACTATAACTCGAAAACCATTAGTAGGTCCATAATGAAATTTATATGGAACCATCTCAGAATTATGACCTATCATTTCAAAATATAATCATCGCAGTAATAGCAGTAATTAGCTAATTAATCGTATAACAAATATACGAAAAACATACAGTCTAATTGAGAACCTCTTTTTGGAGTAGATTAATATAGATTTAAACTACAGAGTTTTGTGAATAGGTAGCGTTTTTGCAGATCCTACATGACAAAATGACACAGTCGATACATACTTAGATCGATGACACTACGACGGGTGGTCCAAGCAATTGGATGACAATTGTCCTGTCCAAAGCATGCACGAGGGCTGGAACACGTAACAATATGCCATGGAACATATATACATGAGAGTGTTTAATGATTATGCAATATCATCGCTTCACAGCTTTAATTTCAAAGTGCAGCTTTATACAAGTAAGTTTTTTCATGATATTGGAAGGCAAACCAGCAGACGGATTTCCTGATGGTAAGAAATTAACGGCGACTGGACACACCAAAGGTGGTAATGATGCGTTGCCAACCTGAGGCCAGGATGTTAGATTAGGTTACTGGCTACTTTATCCTCTAAAGCGGAACACGTCAACTGCAAGCATTGATGTTGTAGCGGCTGGAGTAGGTAAGGTGGTGATAAGTATGGTAAGGTAAGTCGGATTTCATGTCGCTGTAAGCCTATGCTCACCACTTATGAACTGCCTAGCAGGAAGGCTCATGGTCTATTATGCAAAGGAGCCAGGGCCTACACAGGGACGTAAGATGTGCCATAAGATTATAAACACGATATATTTATAATAAGCAACCCACTCCAGCTTTGCAAGGGTTGATAAACTTCTTTGTTATTAACTGTATTAACCTTCCTCTTGATTCATTATTAAAAAACCGTATAAAAATCCATCGCTTATTTTTAAAGCTCTAAGCATACGTAGGGACAGAGAGAGAAACGCTACTTTGTTTTATATTATGCTGTAATCTACTAGACAAGCCAATAGACGTGGTCCTGTTCTAACATTTTTTTTTTATATGAACCTTTTCCTGGCAATAGTTAAACAAAAAAAGATTATTCGGATATGATAACGGAAATACGGGTTAATTTTTGACCGAACGATTATAGCATAGTAACGGTTTCTGTAATTATCGGCGGTTGTATGTTTGTTATTTTTGATAGGTACGTAGATATTATGTTCTATACAATTTTGAAATTTGAACATGGGCAAAATAGGGTGGTGATTTCCTTTGACTAGTGGTCGCCTATTGGTCGAGATTCGACCATAATAATATTAAATATCTTGTTGATAAGAACGCCATCTTCATTTATCATGACCAACTACTAACAACACTTTTTAGTTCGCCATTTGTGATCTTTTATCGTTATCATCATTATTTCTTTGTGTGTGTCAAATGCATTGTTGTGTGGGTAATGTTTTATTAATTAATTTAATGTACTTTATAAGCATTATTATTGAAAAATGATAGCGTTCTGCACTTCTCCTACACATAAACTATAAGTGTGCCAAAATTTATGCTTCAGCATCCCCGCAATTTTGTAAAAAGTGCTCCAAAGTTTTGGCATCACGTATTAATATAAAGATAAAGATTATTTCGAGTATAGCATCAAAAGGCTTGATTATGCACTTTGAATCTGTTTTTTTTTTAATTTTTTATCGTTACTATTTTTAGAACAAAACTTAAAGTAATCTATAGTACTAAATTTCAAAACATTACCGTAACAATGACAAAGACAATTTTAATTAATGATACTGATAGCGATAGCGAAGGTCACGGTGACCGTGCTGGTGAGTATATCGTGACGACATTGTCAAGGTAAAGAACATGTCGTGGCTGTGTCGTAACGATATCGTAACTGTTTTGTGAAGGTGACGGTGTTGTGACGGCGACTGTGTTAGTGAGGATATCGTGACTGTGTCGTGAATGTGTTGAGATGGTCGAAACACTGCTACGACTGTATCGTGAGGATGTCATGACGGTTGGATATGATGTTGTGACTATGTCATGATGGTGATGGTGTTGGTGACAACGTTATGACGGTGGAATAACAAAGTCGTGAAGATCTCGTGGCTGCGCCGTGACAATGTTTCGGTTTCAAGGAACATTTAAACGCACCATCACCAACTTTGGTGTCAGGAAATCCGTCTGCTGTTTGCCTTCCAATATCATAAAAAAATGCTGTCTGTCTTGCTCTTTCGGTTAGAGTCCAGGCTGGCGGTAGTGGTTGCGTTTATTAATGTGCATCTTACCTGCGTAGGTGAAAACCCTTGACTTTTACGCAATTTTTAAGTTTTTGCCTTTAGATAAATACTTTTTTTTAAACACATGTACATATCCCACATACTTTTTTTATTGCCAGACATTTTTATTGTTGTTAATTATGTGCTAGCCGCGATTTTTTTTCAATAAAAATTTCAAAATATTTTCGAATTGTAATATTTTTATTATGCTCTTTAAATATAAAATAATCTTAAATTAATTTGCCAGACGTTAATTCGTTTGATAAATATTAAATATAAATAAAACAGTAATGAAAAGTATTGCCGAATAATGCTTGTGGTTAGAGAGGTTAGGTAAGTTAAAAAGAATAAATTGAATTAAGTACATCCTATATCTATCGCCTCTGTGGTCTAGCGGTCCGGGTGTTGGACTTGACTGCATGAGGTCCCGGGTTCGAATCCCGGGTCGGCCAACAAAAAGAAAATTGGATTTCTCCAATTTTCTAATAAAAAAAATGTTGGTCGGGATTGGAATTGTGCCCGGTTGGCGATAGGCTTGCCACCTATCACATTGTGGGACTTAGTATCTTTGGCTAGTCGTGGGTGCCTTGGTTGTACCTCTGCCTACCTCTTCGGGGATATGGGCGTGAAGATACGTCCTATATCTATGAATCACTCTAACCGAAAGAGCAAGAAAGACAGCATTTTAAAAAACCAGCTATTCTAAAATTCTTGTTTTTCAAACGTTGCTAGCTCCCTTTCTATAAATACAAAAAATATTTTCGTGCAAATAAATGATATTCTTATTCTTGTTGCAAAGTTTTTGTTGTCTTAAATAACATTGTAACAAAATTTAATCAGTTTTACTGCGCTTAAATTGTGACTCATAATTAAAAAACAAAAAAATACTGATACTAGCTACCTCTTTTTAAGTTTATTAAATTTATTCTGGGGATAATGGCGTAAATCTATTATTATCGTATCGTATCGTATCGTATCGTATCGTATCGTATCGTATCGTATCATCTCGCATAACGATCTTGACACTACTACTTCTAGAACACGTTTCCACGTGCCAATTAGTGATAGAAATGTACGCATAAATAAATCGTTCACTTTGCTTTCGCCAGAAACAATATCCAGTATGATTACTGTGTTTTCATGCTTCTTGTATTTGTGAAAAATCACACAATTATCTTGACGGTAAGAGAAAATTGTGGAATTTGACAGCAACGGTTTTATAGGTTCGTCGCTGTCTTGATATCAGTAGGGTTACTCTTGAATCTCGATATCATGCGAATTGGAAATTGGAATCGTATACGTCACTTTAGGTACTTTTGCACACAGTTCTAGCGGATTATTAACAATAAGTTACAAATGAATTCAGCTTATCTGACAAAACAATTTATTGTTTACTATTAACAAAATGTTTATAATTAGTCAGTATTGTGTTCAAGAGTACCTAAAATGACATACTCGATTCCAATTTCTAATATTGCATGAATCGAGCTTCAAGAGTAACCCTACAGACGTGAGTCTATGCGATCGTATATGCGATCTATCGTGAGTACTATACGATTCGGACTATTATGGCCGCAGATCCCTACTAAGACAAATTGTTGCAAAGTACTACTACCAGTGGAGTAGATATCTAAATGACTCTTTTGGACAATGAAGCGGATGTATCCCACTTCAAATAACAGGCATTGAGGACATGGTTCATAAAAAACCCCGAACGGATATTTTATTGATTAATTTATTGATTCTGAAGTTTAGCGGTCCCGGTGTTGTACTTGATTTCATGTGGTCTTTCCAATTGTCTAATAAAAAATGTTGCTCAGGATTGGATATGTGCCTGGTGAGAGATAGGCTTACCACCTATACATTGTGGGACTTAATGTCTTCGGGTATTCGTGGGTGACCTGGTTGTGTCTCTGCCTACCTTTTCGGGGATATAGGTATGATACTCACTTAATTTTACAAATATTTAACGAAGGACAGTTGAATCCGTCTATAAATGAGGTTATACTCGATGATCAGTTTATTCTTAAACATGGTGAAATGGCATTAAGTTTTATTCTCCTCACGTGCCGCCCAATGCCAGATACGCTGGCTCACAGATTCGAATTGCAACATGCACCCACTGTCCACTATATAATGTCCACAAACACAAACATACACTATCACTTCAGTATTTGCTGTAGTAAGAAATAATCCAATCAACATGATGAAAATTGTAAGTAATCATTAACGTAGTCATTTTAAAAAAAACTTGATTTAGGTGAAAAAAAAGGCAAAAGAGTTTACGGAGAATATGCTTTATTATAAGCTAGCGGCCCGCCCCGGCTTTGCAGGGTTATGAAATATACATATAAACCTTCCTCTTCAATCACTTTATCTTCTAAAAAAACCGCATCAAAATCCATCGCGGGACAGAGGAAGCAAATTTGTTTTATACTATATAGTGATAGTGATGTAGTGATTATAATTACTATAAAATAATATTTTATCCAAAACACTGGGAAACTAATATACAATAATTTATATTATCACATTTATATAAATAAAAATAGCCGGTTACACTGGTTTTCAAAGAATTCATCATCGATTTTATATCGGTCTAGGTAAAAGTTCTCTTTGCGAGTTTTTTCAATAAAAAAATATGAAATTTGTCGTCATCAAAACTGTCTCCTTACTAGGACGCTTCTAAGTCTCTAGAGGCGCGCGATAGCACTTCTCTGCCCATCTTCAAAAAACGGTTGAAAGAATATTACTTAACACTTACATAACAATTTTTAACTTCCAGGTTTCTTATTTATATAGATTTATTAATATTATTCATATTGTTTCATAGTATGTCATTGTTATAAGTTTTTATTTTAATATTCTTACTATTTTTAGGTTATTTATTTATTGTGCATGATGCCTTCCACTTTTCCATTCCATTTTAGGGTTGGCTGGAAGAAATCTGTTGACCTAGAGATAAGCCCACCTTTTGTGCATTTCTGTTTATCACTGTCCATGTTTTATGTCATAAATTATGTACAATAAAGAAAGAAATAAATAAATAAGAAAAATTTTAATTTATACATTCCAAAAATTTGGAAAAAATGTCTACGAAAACTTGTTATATACGCTATTATTTATCAAAATATGTATAAATATATCACAGAAGAAATCAATATCTTAGTTTCTCCGGAATTCATAGTCCATTTTATGTCGGGCTATGAAATTTCTATATATGTCTATTCAATCAAAAAACTGTCATCTCACTAGGACACTTTAGACTTCTAAAGCTTTTTTATTTATACGAGTATATTTATATTACGGCTACTGTTTGTTGCAAATTCTTTATTTAGTCAGAATTGCATTATTTGAAGGGTTAAATTTAGTCCAAGGCTGAGTGGCAAAAACTGGCTCTTATAAAACATTTTAGCTTAAGCCTCAAATTTGTAGGTAATTCCTGCACAGCTTACAAGAATTTAAAATAATCTTTTCCGAGTCATAGCGTTCCTGACTCAAATGTCAATAGATCCAGAAGTCATAGAACCATATTTCATCAATTTCTATGACATAGAAATCAAAATTTTTGCTTTGGATTATTAACATCTCATAAGATAAACCATTGTGATAAAAATATCGCCTCCGTGGTGTAGCGGTCCGTGCGTTGGACTTGACTTCATCAGGTCCCGGGTTCGAATCCCAGGTCGGGCAACACAAACAAAATGAGGTATTTTCACTTTTCTAATAAAAAAATGTTGCTGGGTATTGGATATGTGCCCGGTTGGCGATAGGCTTGGCATCTATCACATTGTGGGACCTTGTGTCTTCGGCTAGTCGTTGATGCCCCGGTTGTGCCTTTGCCTATTGCTTCAGGGATATGGGCGTGAAGATACTTGATAAAAAAGAAATTGCAAAAAAAAAAAAATATAAATTAATTTCTTCCTTTCTCGGACCGGTTACGACCTTTTTGCCATGCTGCCACGTCTTCCGATAAAATTGATTTTGCGGCGAAAGTGTTATTATTTCCCTCAAACTCATTATTCATTAAGAAATTTAATTTGAAAGGATTGACAAGAAAAGTTTGCATTACAAATTTTAAAGTTTGTGATTCGCAATCCGGGTTCAATTCAACTTTGATTAATAAATCCCTTAAAGTTACAAAAGATAGGGCTTAGGGCAAAATTAGTTTAGACGACTACTTCTGTAAGTATTGGCAGTAATTCTGTTGATTACAAACTTATTTTAAGTGTATGTTATCTTTTTCCAATGGAACAAAAATAATAGAAATGGAACAATTTGATATGTCAGATTAGTCCGGAGATGAAAACTTTTGACATTTTGTTTTTGTATAAATGCCATGTGGATTAAATGTGTTTTGTCTCTTTCTGTTACTATCGTTGAAAAAAGATGAAAATAAATTAAAATTAATTTAGTGGGTGCTCAACGAAAGTGTATATCTAAGTAAAATTATTATTTAATTTGCAATTTTCCGCCAAAAAATGTATACGTATTATTGCATAACAAAACAGACAAAATAGTGCGCTAAGAATGAATTGGACTTACCGGAAGCTAAAACTCCCAAATACATCCAGCTCCACACAATACACACCACTAAACTTGTATATGTATATGAAAGTGTATATGCTTGCATTGCATATGCTCAGTAATATTTTTGTATTTTATTATGGTATCTATTTAAGTACATATTTCTGTGTAATAGTATTGTTGACTAAAGCCACAAAACAAGCATACAATTTGCTTACTCTGGAGTCAAATTCAATTTGTGTAATGTATAAGCATAATATAGCATATCATAGCATAAAATAGTCGCATTTTGGTCTAATTTAACTTCTTGAGGTCTTGGGTTCGATCCCCGAGTAGGGCAACAACAAAAAGTGTATTTTCAATGTTTTAATAAAAATAACGTTGCCCGAGATTGGATATTTTCTCGGTAGTCGATAGGCTTGCCACCTATCCCATTGTGGGGCTTAGTGTCTTCGGCTATTCGTTGGTGCCCCGGTGGTGCCTCTGCCTATCTCTTAGAGATATGAGCTTCAGGATATTTCAAAACTGTAATAAAACTAAATCTGTACTTACATTTTTTTTATTTGTTATTGATATTTTATTCAAACATTGTTAATGATTTCAGATTATCCTCATCGCTGCCTTCGTGGCTATTGCATCAGCAAAACCAGCCGTACTTAGTCCTTTAGTAGCAGCACCTGCACCAGTAGTAACGGCAACCAGCTCACAGTACTACCATAGGATCAACAACGGTCTTGCTGCGTACGTTGCTGCACCTGCTTATGTAGCTCCAGCTGCTCCATACGTAGCTGCTCCCTACGTAGCTGCTTCTCCCTACGTTGCTGCTTCTCCATATGTAGCTGCTGCACCTTATGTTGCCGCACCTTCTTTTGTTGTTTGAACCCATGAAAACCTTTGCAATGAAATGTGATAAATTAAATTTTAATATGCCATGACGTATTGTTTTACTTTCTTATCAATGTGATAATTTTTATTTTTCTGTGTCAAGAGTCTCTAAACCTGGTTGTTTGTATGAAAAGAGTAATGAATGTAGAGGATGCTACGCAGGCCTACTCTGCCTGCCTCCTAAGAGGCTTGCTTGGTGTTAAGATTTGTAAATGTGCATTTTTTGGATACATCTAGACAGATAATTATTTTTAATGAAATAGCCCCGTCTCATTCAATCGGATAAAATGATTTTGATGATGCTTATAAGACCCTAAAAGAGCATACATTAAAAAAACAAAATCGAATTTGTTACAACTGTCATAATCCACACCGAACCGTGAGTCACACAATACACACCACTAAACTGTTTAATTATCACTAATCTACAGCTTTGCAGATATATTTGTTCGACCTTCGTAGATTGCGGTCGAATTCTCCTGATGAAGCTTCGGTTACGAAGTGAAACGTACGTTGAGTTTTTGTTAGTGTGTGTATTGTTGGTGCTACTAAAACAGTTTAGTGGTGTGTTTTGTGTGGAGCTGGATATATTTGGGAGTTTTAGCTTCCGGTAAGTCCAATTCATTCTTAGCGCACTATTTTGCCTGTTTTGCTACGCCATAAAACGTATACATTTTTTGGCGGAAAATTGCAAATTAAATAATTTTATTTGGATTTAAGTATGGAGTATAACTTCAAAAAATACTATTTTGACGTTAAAAGGTAGTGAAAAAAATCGTTAGATGCACACAAACTCGTATACCCACGCTTCGGAGTTGGTTTCAGGGTGAGATGTAACAAAATTACATTAAAAAAACAGCTGCCAGAATTGTAAAATATGCACAGTTTGTATACTTTTTTGATAGTTTTCAACTTAGTCCGTTTTTCTTCTTACCCCCATTCACCTTAATCTATATTATCTTCTTGAAATAAAATCTCATGTCACAATGTTCGTTACTCCTCCTCCTATATGACTTGACTGATTGTCATGAAATGTTGTAAGGTTATTGAGTAGTAGGTCTGAAAATTGGCCAACATCTATTTTCCATACCCCTAAGTGATAAGGGGAGTCACCCTTTTTTCAATAAAATTATATTAAAAATAGCAGAACAACGTCTACCGGGTCAGTTAGTATCTTCACGCCCATATCCCCGAAGAGTTAGGCAGAGGTACAACCAAGGCACCCACGACTAGCCGAAGACACTAAGTCCCACAATGTGATAGATGGCAAGCCTATCGCCAACCGGGCACATTTCCAATCCCGACCAACATTTTTTTATTAGAAAATTGGAAAAATCAAACTTTCTTTGTGTTGGCCGACCCGGGATTCGAACTTGGGACCTCATGCAGTCAAGTCCAACACCCTGACCGCTAGACCACAGAGGCGACAAAAGAAAGAGGTCATTTAGTAATATATAAAAATCATTTGCTGCTCGTAAGTCTTGCTCAAACTTTATTTCTTGACATCGGGATATGATGACCTATTATTAGTACTGATGCAGTAGCAGTAACAGCAGCTCGGATGGATTTTCTAGCACTGCCGTCATACCCTCAGTAATCGCTATTGTTGTGTTTCATGCTGGAAGATAATGTGCATGTTTGTTTCGCACACTACTGCGGTATAATTCACATTTACAGTACCTATACGGTTATAGACGGTTGTCTCATATCATCAGGACCGCCGGCAGTTTATTGGCTAAGATAAAAAACACAAAATTTATTATGCGCCTGTAAAAAAAGTTGGAGCATTTGTTAAGTAACACGTTTCAAATATTATTTCATAAAGGCGCATTGACTTTAAATAGTCACATAATAAACTACAAATTTATATATTAAGTTACTATAATGCTTTTATTAGGTACTATATTATGTATTTAGTAAGTGGGACTTTCTGTCTTCGGCTAGTCGTAGGTGCCCTGGTTGTGATTTCAGAGATACAAGCGTGAAGATACTTTTTTTATATAATATACTTAGTAACATTATATAGTCCACTGGTGCAGGTGGTAGAGGGCTGTGCAGCAGCTTACCCCTGCTAGGGTACCACCGCCTTACCTATTCCTGCCGCCTTAATGAATGTCATGTTTCGGTCTGTCATGTATGGTATTCGATATACTTTCACAGTGAGCCTAACTAACGGCTACATGACAGAAACGCACCTATAACATCTTTGGTGTCTACAGGTCACGGATGTTTCTTACCATCGGGACATTCGTATGATTGTTTGCTGACCACTGACTGACTGACCACACTTAAGACTACTTCAAATACCTACTTAAACCCTCTTATTACTAAACACGGAGTAGTAGTAAAGTACTCCAAGGCTCAACCTGGTATTATAGGCATTATTACAATGTAATACGTAGTATAATATCAACTTAATTTTACTCCTAGGTTAGTTCATTTTTATTAATTAGATGGTAAGTGTTTACTTACATTAATTATTTAACCCAAATTTCATAATTTTTCCACACCTTATTTCTTGTGGCCTTTTGAACATACATTTTGGAGTTTTGGCGCCATCGTGAATGAAGGTGGTTGTACATTTTTCATTATTGTTGAATTTCGTGTTTATATTGAATGAAACTGATTAATTTCGGTCGGAATTATATAATTTTGTTCAGTGAAAGTGCACAAATGAAATAATCATGTAGAAATTAGTGTATCGTCTATTTCCTCGCTGCCGTCAAATCTCACCAGATGAGCTTGAGTAACGAAGCCACCGCTTTACTCAAGAGCCTGACCTGACATGACTTTGTTCATAGTGACTAATGACTGTATGAGAATTAACTAACTTGACATTGGCAAAGTAGTCGTGAAAAACGATCGAAAGCCATATCTATAAAAGAAGTAAAGGGTTTCCGTGATAACGTAAAATAATTTTTATATAAAAACAAGAACATACATTTCTTCCGTTCATAATTACGTGCTATTATTCGGTCAGTTTATTCAGAGCTCAGAGAGCAAAATAGCGAATGGCAAATCCCAAATTCAATTAAGAAAACGTTCACCCTTATTTAAGGGAACGTAATGTTCGTCGGTAACTGTTGAAGGAAATGAAAATGCGTACAGTCAAGAGAAATATATTTCTTTTGAAGTGAACCGCAAAAATCTTTGTTTTGCTGTTGCTAAAGATAACTTTGTATATTCTTTAAATAATATAATTGTAATATTATTTTTGTAATCATAAGCTTGGTGTCATTGCCTTTTAAAAAACAATTTGATGTTGCCGCTGCTGTGTTATAGACCTTTACCGCCTTACCAAACCACCGATTTAACTAAGCCTTTTAACTTTTAAATTCATTTAAAATGTACCTATACCTAAAAGAACGATATTCGATAACCGGGTCAGGCAACTCGGTTTTTTTAGGTTTTCGTGCCCAAACGGAGCCTATTACTAAGCTTCCGCTGTCTGTCTGTCGGTCTCCAGTCTGTATCCCATAAACTATGATAGCTGGAAACCTGAAATTTTCACAAATGATGTATTTCTGTTGCCGCTATAACAAGAATTTTCGTATTTTTTTTGCTCAGTATTAAAAAAAATTCACAGAATATTTACTTGTATTTTACCTTTCAAAATAAATATTAAAGGGGGGCTCTCATACAACAAATGTAATTTTTAAGCAATTTTTACTCGATCTTAATAAACAGGTAGAAACTTGAAAATTTGTAAGTAAATATTTAGAAATATATTAATTATAAAAATAAATACCTAATGTAATACATAAAAACTCACAAAATGTAAATAATCTGTGCATCTAAACACTGCGCGAGCGCCGCGCCACAGTGTGGTGGTGACGTGAGCGCGAGGCGATTGCTAAGCAACGGCTGCGCGGGTAGCGGGAGAGGTAACATTAGGGAGAGAGCCACAGCCGCGCGCATTGCCGCGAGCGTCGTTATGTTGCCCAGGTGTGTATCGAAAACCTACCTATAAGTTTGCAATTTACTACTTGATGATAGTATGGAATACGCACTTGGCCGGTTTTTTTGTATTCAACAACATTGGCCGGAATCGGATAAGTGCTTGGTAGGTACTATTTACTTACTTGTAATTGGAAAGAGAAATCCAAAATAATTTTGACAGTTGATAGGCCTCGGGAAAAGGTAAATTTACTGATTTTCTTATCCTCCTTTTTTTTTTTTTTTGAATTACTAACTTGTTGCTAATCT
>NJDC01000710.1:143209-158580 GCA_002245475.1 Calephelis virginiensis | reverse complement strand
CAGAGCAGTCTCGGACCAATCAAACCATACTCTTTCAGGCCTGAAGCTAAGCGAGACGATAAAATGATACCTACCCCAGCGCTGGCGTGATCGCTCTGTGGTACACCAGATCAAAGAGCCAACCTGCCACTGGGGAGATCAAAAGTATCACTACTTTTTCGCTTAGTCTCCTTTACACATAGTAAATCCAGGCATCTCTCATTCATTACATCAATCAATTCATTCATCTTTGCTTCCATTCCCCCTCTCACATTCCACGAGCCTATTTGACACTCTCCACTCCTCGATTCGCCTGTTTTGCTTTTTTCGTATAGTACCATAACTTATCTGATAGACTTAATTCCAAGAATCTAACACCAACACGGAAATTATCACCACCTCCGACAACAACCGTGCCATTATATCACTCTTGTGATATTTTTACATGACCAAAACTGTCGTAACTTTCTCACTGTCTAGTTATTATTCGTACGTCGTAATTTCGATACGATTTTTGTAGCCATCAAGGTTCAACTTGCCCATTGACCATTAGGTATTCAGATACAACCACATTGCCACATTATCATGTAAAATTTGTTACACCTATATAAAAGTGGGGTCCTATTTGAACCAGGCTCATTTCAATACGGAACAGGTGTTGGAGGTTATCAAGATGATCTTGATGGTATGTTTTAATTTTTTTATAATGTAAGTAAGCAACGAAGCAGACAGATTCTTTGATAAGAAAGATACTGTTTTTCCTGCTGCCATAACGTCAGCGGTTGCCGTTGACGTCTTCCAGTTCGGAGGGTAAAGTGGCCGGTAAACTTACTTTCTATGACTACTCATCTGTTGTCGTCATGACAAGTGAAAAATTATGCATTATTAAGTGTAACTTAAAAGCTACTATGAGGATGTTAATAAAATTGATGTGGGATCATTTCGGAACCATTTGCTATCTTTTGAAAAATTATTATCAAATTGCGACGTGGTACCCAATGAAATGGTTGGAGTCGGTTTTAGTTTTATTGTGCTTAACTATGTAGTGTTGTAACTAGATAAGTGGTCAAGATACTAAAAGTTACTTCTGCGAAGCTATTCAGGGAAGCAGTCCCGGCCTCTAGAGTGGAACAAGAAGAACCAGAACAAACGCAATTATAGTGAAATACAGTGATAAGTTTAAACAGTGGCATAATCAATTGATATATTATTTCACAGTGAAAATCTGTGGTGTAACTGTGGCTGACCGCATTTGTAACAATGAGATCCGAGAAAGAGTGATATTGAAAGAAAGTATTTGTATTAAAATGAGAAAGGGCATGCATGCTCCTATGCCATCATTTGAGAGAAAATTAGATTGTTATTTGTATTTTAGAAGAAGAAGTATCTTCACGCCCATATCCCCGAAGAGGTAGGCAGAGGTACAACCAAGGCACCCGCGACTAGCCGAAGATACTAAGTCCCACAATGTGATAGGTGGCAGGCCTATCGCCAACCGGGCACATTTCCAATCCCGACCAACATTTTTTTTATTAGAAAATTGGAAAAATCCAATGGGAAATATCCAATTTTCTTTTTGTTGGCCGACCCGGGATTCGAACCCGGGACCTCATGCAGTCAAGTCCAACACCCGGACCGCTAGACCACAGAGGCGATTATTTGTATTTTAGCACACTATTAGTGTTGAAAAAACGAATAAGCCGAGTTTCTTTCGCTGGATTTTCTTTGTGTGTGGCCGCGATTCCGATCTGGTGGTAGTTATAAAAATATTAACGTGCACAAGTACCACTTATATGGTCCTCGTGCATAAAGTTTTTTTAACTCCAATTTTGAACAGACAAAAAATTAAGCATAATTAAGTACATACATCAACATATAACTCAAAACTCCTCGTAGGATATCCATAAAATTTAAGTGAAACCGTCTCGGAATCACGAGAGTAATAACTAGAGTTTTTTTTTCTCAATTTTGATACGCTTAATTATTAGTAATATGGTCATTGGTCATTGGTCGAAATTCAACCATTAGTTATTCGATATAAATTAAAGTATCTTCACGCTCATATCCCGGAAGAAGTAAACAAAGGGACAACGACTAGCCGAAGATACTAAATCCCACAATGTGTCGCAAGCCTATCGGCAACCGGACACACATCCTACAACAAGCAACATTTTTTTTAGAAAAATTGGAAAAACCACATTTTCTTTTTTGTGGCTAAATATAAATTATTAAAATTAAATCTTCAAACATTATTAAGGTTCTACTGTTTATCATCTTTTCGATAAGAATGCGATCTTCATTTAGAAATTACTTTATTTCCAAACATTATAAATACAGTTTCTGCGCCATCTGTGGTCTTTTATCATTATTCAATAGTTTTGTTTGTGTGTGTCAAACGTATAGTAGATGTGTAATGCTTTATTTATTGCTTTAATACAATTTATAAGCATTGTTATTGAAAAATATTAGCGTTCTGCACTTAACCTACACATCCTATTATAATATTATAAATGTGAAAGTTTGTAAGTATGGATGTATGGATGTTTGTTACTCTTTCACGCTCGAATGGCTGAACGGATTTGTCTGAAATTTGGAAGACAGATAGATTGTGGCCTGGATTAACATATAGGCTATTTATAATCCCGATCGCACACCGGGTTTCTGTGAAAACGCGGGCGAATCCGCAGGTAGCAGCTAGTAAGCTATAAAGGTCCCATATTTCCGTCAGTGCAATTTTCGTGAAAAGCGTTTCAAATTTTTATTATGGTTATAGTGTTAAGTTTTTAGCTTGAGGCAAGAAGTTGTATACTTTACCAATTGGTGGACTACTCCTGCTACAACAAAATCAGTGTTTGGCATTGTCGTGTTCCTGACTGGAGGGTTTAGTAGCCTTGCACATTAGCCACAAAATATATCTATACCTCAGCCACAAGACTGCAAAGCATGGTTTGTCATCAACGGTGAATTACACATCTTTAATTCAATATACCTATCATTATTTGCAGGTGCTTGTGCTTTCGGCAGCTGGTGAGTTAGTACGAGGTTCTGGAATTCATCATGGTTTACCAGAAGCAGTTCCAGTCGTTGCAGCTGCTAGTTCACAATACTTTGAAAGAACCTTCAATCGCCTAGTTGCTGTCCCACCTGTTATTCCTATAGCCCCAGTTCCTATATCCCCCCCTCAACCCATATTTAATCCTGTTATTCCAGTAGCACCCCCTCCACCTATAATACCAGCAGCTCAACCACCAGTTATAGTCGAGGCTACTAGGACTACATCAATACCTGCTCCAACTAATCCACCACAAAACGATCCAAATGTAGCAATTGCCATAGCAACAGCACATGCTGCTGCACCAGTGGCCACAATCCTATTACCACCATATCCTTTCGGATTCCCACCATCATTTGGTTTCATTCCTCAACCAGAAAGCACTGATGCACCTACAGAATCAACTCCATCAACTCAATCAACAACTTTCCAAACAGCAACAGAAAGAGAACAGGAAACAACAACACAGATATCTTCAACCATTGATAGCAGTTTTGCCCAAGCACTGCCGTCTAACGATAACAACAATTTTGCACAAGCTTTGCCATCCAACGATAACGTGAATTTTAAATTATATGGACCACCTTTGCAACCTCCCTCACCTTCTGCGTTTCCCACAAAGCCCCAAAAGTTAAAAACTAGTGTAGAGGTTGTTCCGGTGCCATTAGCTTATATTGCTCCACCACCACTACAACTACATCAACATCACCATGGTCATAATCATCATCACCACCAAGCACTGAAGATACCTCACTACCATACTTTTATACCAAAGACTAGGATTATCATCAGGCCTGTGTCTAGTCCTCTTCGAGTTCGGACTATACGTGTGCCAGCTGCTTTGATTTCACATTCATCCTCTCATCTAGCTAGAAATGCGTTTGTTAGACAATCGCAGAATCTTAGATCTAGGGAGCCTGAACCAACTACATTTAGTCCTTTTAATAGACCTATTTTAAAACCACCTAGACTATAAAATATATTATTTGTTAAGTAATGTTTACACTTGTTATTGTTTCACTGTTAATTTGTGCGGAGTAAATACATTTTATTTATACATTGTGATTTGTTTTAATTTTTCTAACCAATGGAAGTTCGGAAGATTTAGGATAGGCAAACAAGCAGACGTATTTCCTAATGGTAAGAAATTCACGCCGCCTAGAGACACCAAAGGTGGTAATGGTGCGTTGCCAACCTGAGGTCGGGATCTTACCGGAACACGTCGTGATGTTACGGCGGCAGGAATAGGTAAGGCGGTGGTACCAATCCGAGAGTCGCTGCGAAACTTACGACCTAGTCAGATGTCATGCTGTTAGTGACGGTAAGCCTATGTTCGCCCTTTACGAGCTGCCTGGCAGAAAGGCAGATGGTCAATTCTGCAAAAGAGCCCGGACGAACACGGGCAAAGACAAACGTAGACTTGATGTGCTTCCATGATTTGACGACTATAAAACTACAAAACGGACTCCAATTTTATTATTACAATACACTATCTACTATTAGATTGTAATTTGTATATTTTTTCTACATTTCAATGTTACAACTAGTTTTAAAAGAAAGACAAGACCGCTGATTGTTTTGCCGGATCTTCTCCGTGTGTGGCTGCGATTGGGATCCGGACTTCGGAGGTAATTTTAAAAAATGTTGACGCGCACAAGTACCATTAGGTTTTTCTTATTCTGAGTCTGATTCTATATAGTTATGACTCACTGCACTGTCTCATAATATTAATTAATAGATGCAGATCCAACAGAGGGCAATGGGGTTATCACATCCCGACACCAACAAACACCGAATTTCCCTCGTGGTTTTACCTATGCGATAATGAAATGTTTGATTTAAATTGTCTTCAAGAATATAGATATAAGAAGTAGAATGTACAAGGTCACAGACCTTTCTACGAAACAACGTATAAGTTTTATAAATGAGTATGACATAGAAACCTACATTATTTTTAACCAACTACAAAAGAGGAGGAGATTTTCAATTCGAATGTTTCTTTTTGTTTATAACAATTATTTAGCCAATAACAAAGCGATTTGCTTTTTATATTTTTGAAAGCCATGATTCTGAGGTCTACCGTATAAATTTTCGTCTTGGGAAATGAATATGGCGTTTTTATCAAAAAGATATTAAAATTTATTATGGTCGAATTACGACCAACGGGCGACCACTAGTACTTAGAAATACTTAAATAGATACCAGAATAAATTTAATAAACATTCAGACCTGGAAATGCAGGCATCTAAATGTTCATCACATAAATGCCTGCCCCGTCGGGAATCGAACCTAAGTTAATGGACTTAGGCGTTTGCGCTAGCCACTCGACCAACGAGGCGGTCATCAACACCAATACATTTTATTAATATACCACTAGTGGTTGTTTATCATAGTTAGTGGTATCGTCAAAATAGGTACGTGAAAATTAATGGTGTATTAAAACGACTAGTGGGATGTTAATGTAACGTATGTACCATCTAGGAGTTGTTACCTATCATTCGAAAAAAGAATTATAAAACCGCGACATGGTACGTACCCTCTCTGTCCAAGACGGGATACAAGGATTAGGTTGACGGCTTGCCCGTCCCGTCATGGGGGCGCTACATGTACGGGGTCAGCACTAAGACCCCCGAAGTGGAGCACGGCGTGTCTCCGTGCAACACTTCTAACGATTTGCGGCTTCTTTAGAGTGGGACACCGTGATAGAGGTTACAGTAGTCGGTAGAAGTCCGACAAAACCCGCCACTTATAACGAAAGTGACAGGTGTCCATGAATATTTAAAAAAAAGTATCTTCACGCCCAAATCCCCAAGAGGTAGGCAGAGGCACAACCAGGGTACCCACGACTAGCCGAAGACACTAAGTCCTACAATGTGATAGGTGGCAAGCCTATCGCCAACCGGGCACATTTCCAATCCCAACCAACATTTTTTTTTATTAGGAAATTGGAAAATCCAAATTTATTTTTGTTGGCCGACCTGGGATTTGAACCCGGGACCTCATGCAGTCAAGTCCAACACCCGGACCGCTAGAACACAGAGGCGATTATTGAATGTATATTTACACTCGATAATAAAATAAATCCTACTAATATTTTAAATGCGAAAGTTTGTAAGGATAAGTGTATGTTTGTTACTCTTTCACGCTCGAATGGCTGAACGGATTTGTCTGAAATTTGGAACACAGATAGATTGTGACCTGGATTAACATACAGTTGGTTACTTTTAATCCCTATCGCACAACAGATTCCTGCGAAAATGCGGGCGAAGCCACAGGTAACAGCTAGTAAATAATTATCCCTGTTCAAGTTACACAAATAGAATCTAATCCCAAAGTAAACAAATTTATATGTTTGTGTTACATACATAATGATTTAATACATAGAAATACTTTACATAGAAGTGCTTAAAAATAAATTTAATTAAACCTCGTAGGGATACGAAGGAGAAGATAATTATTAATAAAAAAACAGTAACTTGCCAATTATTGGTTAGTATCTCTGTGTCTAAGTCGTTACCAATCATAGGACAATAATTTGTCATAATTATTTTTCAATGTTACCCAAACGAACGCCTCTGCTTTCTCTACTTCTATTTTTACTCTGTATCTAGATTTTGTCTGTGGACAAAAAAAACCAGCGAAGTGCGAGACGGACTCGCGCACGAAGGGTTCCGTACTATCATCAAGTAGTGAATTCCAAACTTATAGGTGGGTTTTCGATAAACATCCGAGCAGCATGATGACGCTCGCGCGAATACGCGCGGCTATGGCTCGCCCCGTGATGTTACCTCCCACGCTACCCGCGCGGCCGTTGCTTAGCAATCGTCTCGCGCTCGCGCCACCACTCCACCGCGGCGCGGCGCTCGCACTGCGTTTAGATGCGCGGATTATTTTCATTTTGTGACTTTTTATGTATTAGATTAGATATTTATTTTTGTAGTTTATATTAACTAAATTTTTAAATATTTACTTACAAATATTCAAGTTTCTACCTGTTAATTAAGATCGAGTCAAAATTGCTGTTACCGTTTCCATGGAGCCAAAAAAAAAACGAAAAACACACGTTTATTGTATAGGGACCATAATATATTTTTTTAAATTTTAAGTATTTGTTTAATAAATTTCAGCTTTCTAGCTATCACGGTTTATGAGATACAGCCTGGAGACAGACATAGAGACAGTCAGCGGGGGCTTAGTAATAGGGTTCCGTTTTTACTCTTTGGGTACTGAACCCTAAAAACAGACTAGATTGAATAAATATAATTTAGATATTCAGTCAAAAAAGTATTGGGAACGGAATTTCAAATTAATTTATTACATTGTTGTTAGATTAGCGCAATCAATCTCAATCTCAACTCCATCTTGTTCGGGCTCCTTTGCAGAATATACCATCTGCCTTCCTGCCAGGTAGCTCATATAAGGCGAGCATAGGCTTACCGTCACTAACAACGTGATATCTGAGTAGTTGGTAGAATCTCACAGCTACCCGCCCGGATTGGTACCACAGCCTTACTTATTCCTGCCGTCATAATGCCAGAGCTTGCCGTTGACGTTTTCCGGTTCGAGGATGAGGTAGCTGGTAAACTTAATTTGCTAGAAGCCTAATATCCCGGGCTAAGGTTGGCAACGCATCATACCATTTGCCACCTTTGGTGTCTCTAGGCGGTGTGAATTTATTACCATCAGCAAAACCCGTCTGCTTATTTGCCTTCCAATACCATAAAAAACATACTTACTCTTTATTTTAAATCCGGGGTGTAACTTTTATCCTTGCTAAAAATTTTAACATGATATAGTCCAAGCTGCCAAGGTTTTCACCTCCGAATTTTTTAAACCTTCATAGATGTTCATGAAATTTTGACAGCATGTAGGGGATATCTCAAAAAGCAAAATATACTGTATCCCGATGTGTGCTTTTCCCTGGGGGTGAGTTCCACCCCAACTAGGGCGTGAACATTTTTTTGTGTAAAATAACCACAGAACTCAATAGAAGAACAAATTTGAAGCGAAAAATCTTCTTAGCATTTTTTTTGAAAACTCAATAGTTTTCAAGTTATACGCGATTGAAAATTGGAATTTTGCATGAAAAAACCCATGTTTTTAATCGATTTTTTATGAATAACTTAAAAACTATTTATTTTATCAATAAATACGTAAGAACCAAAAATGAAGCTAATAAAAAAACACAGAGATTGGTGCCTGTGATTGATTGTAAACTTAATACAAACCGAGTAATGATTTATTGAAGGTTGAATTCATTATTTTAACGATTTTTTTTTATTTAACGTCAAATAACGTAAAAATGGTAATATTTTCGGGAAAATTGCTTAGAACCTTTTTTGAAAGTATTTTTAAAAACATTTAAAATGAGAGTTATTAGAAAATTAAGAGAGTTATGGCTGAAATAAAATCGATGTATATTTTATTTGTAGAAAAGAACTCAATTTCACTCTTGGCAATAGCACCCAAATTGCAATAAAAAGCTAATTCATGGTCAATTTATTTTATTAATGCACTTATAATGATTTGTAAGAGTTTGAACGATTTAGAATGCATAATTAAAAAAAATATATATGATTGAAGTCGAAAAATTATTTTCGAAAAAATTATGAATATAAAATATTCAAATAAGTACATATAAAAAAATATCCATTCACAATAAATAAGTCATCAAAAAATATGTATGTCTTTAAATAATGTTTTTCAATTTTTTTTCGAAATAAGGGGTGATTTGTAAGGGTTGAACATTGGGGATGTAAAATTTTTGTGTTAAAAACAAACAAAATGAGTTATTTCAACATAATTCACCCAGAAAAAGTCATTAAATAATTTATAATTAATTTTATAATATCATACCTTACAAAGGGGGTGCTGTAGAAGGGGTGACATACATCAGAGTTCAAAATCATAAATATCATATTGAAGTAATAAGCAACTTTTAATCAACCCAGACAAGTTTTTTTCTACTCATGAAATGCTTATACTTATAATTTTATTAAAATTTTGCAAAAAGGGATAGTTTTTACTCCCTAGAGTAATTTTTACATGTCGGCATAGGGTAGGTTTTGAAGATAAGGGTAAGACAAGTTTAATTCCAAAGTTTCATGTAAATCGACGCAGGTTCAAAAAATTCGAAGGTAATACCTCTTTTTTACCTTGGTAGCCTGGACTAATGACAAGTTCTTTTATATGTTCCAGCACTACACCATTGAATACCTCTTTCCTCCTATCTGACTACGTTTTTTATTCGTTTCATGAATATTTTTATCTACTGTAACACTTGGTTGTGCCATTTATTATTTTTGGAACGAAGTTCCTTATTGCGCGTTGTGAAAGGATGCTAGACGGAAAAATTCTTACGAAAAGTTGTCACAACACTTTTTGCTATAGTAAGCTATTGGTTATTTTTTTTATTTTATATTTTATTTTGTTCATGTTTCTCTGTCTGTCTCTCTCTATAACATAGATAGAGATAGAGATTACTAGAAATTGATAGAGATTGAGAGAGAAAGGGGGGAGAGAGAACTTCGTTCCATCCGGGTGTCCCTTGATACCTCTCAACTTTTTTTATGATAAAAAAACGTTTCTTGATAAGTGAAGTTTTTTTTTGAATGTATGTTTTATAACTTCTTCACGTACTCATTTCATTTTATTCTGACATTATTCTTTAATATTTTTTCATTCTAAACAGTTGTAATTTCAAATTTGTTTAGTTTTCAAATATTTCTTTAGAAAAAAATATCACTAGCTATACCGATTTGTCCCACCTGCTTCGTGACGTATGATTTTATCTTGATTTTTCAAATGTTTTAATAGTATCGTATATAGCCCGACGAAGTTATAAAAGTAATTATAAAAAAATACCTCTGTGGTCTAGCGGTCCGGTGTTAAACTTGACGTGTTGAGGTCTCGGGTTCGTAGGTCGGAAAACAATGATAGAATTTTTTTTTCATTTTTCTAATAAAAACAAAGTTGCCTGGGATTAAATCAGTGCCCGGAAAGCGATAATCTTGACCACAAACGCATTCTGGAAATAAGTGTCTTCGACTATTCAAAGATGTCCTGATTGTACATCTGCCTGCTTCTTGGGAAATATGAGTGTAACGATGCCTATTTTTCAGAAAACAATGATAGAATTTTTTATTTCATTTTTCTAATAAAAACAATGTTGCCTGGGATTAGATCAGTGCCCGGAAAGCGATAATCTTGACCACAAACGCATTCTGGAACTAAGCGTCTTCGGCTATTCAAAGGTAGGACATCCTTAGGAGGATTGTACATCTGCCTGCTTCTTAAGAAATATGAGTGTAACGATGCCTATTTTTTCACTTAAAATTCGAAACTAAGACAAATCAAAAACCAGTATCATTGAAATCGTTCCAGCAATTTAAGAGTTCAATTTTATAACAAACCTGTTTACACAAATATAGTTGAACCTGACATTCATAGTTAAACCCAACCACGTCATTAATCAGTTGGATCTCACTGTCGTAATGCTCGTCCCCAATGCGTGCCCAGAATCTAATAAGACTGCGTACGCGCAACACCTGTGACGAAACATACAAGGTGAATCTTGCTATTTGTATAAAAGGTACTTATTGTGTTCAAACTCTGCACAACACATCTAGATCTTTTGAACAACTGAACAATCAACAATAGCCATGTTTGGAAAGGTACTTGGTTTCATGTTTTAACTTACGTGTCTGTAATTTATGTCTTGCTGTAATAGTCTCATAATAGCAATGGACTAGGGCAGAGGTTCCCAAACTTATTTCATGTAACGCCCACTTTGAAAATCAGTTGTTTTGTAGCGCCCCCCCCCCTCGTTTTTTTCTTGTCAATAACCTCAATAACATATTTGTTTCGCCTAGTTTAAAAAAAAAATTTTTTTCAAGATTTATACCGCCCCCCTCTAGGCTTCCAGCGCCCACAAGGGGGCGTTATCGCCCACTTTGGGAAAGGCTGGACTAGGGAAACAGATAAGCTGTTTTCCTAGAGCCTAGGAATATGGGATCAAATTTTTTTACGTTTTCGCATTAGCAAATAAACTGGAGTAGCTCGTTTAGAGTAAATGATAATGCGTAATAATATAAAGGTCAACTTCGTTAACTTTACATTTACCTGATTTAAATTTTACAAAATAATATGTGGAGTACTAGTTTATTAAAAATAAAGAAATCTACCATTATCATTTCATTTTGATTACTTATTTTCATTACTCATTTGATTGATGCACTTATTAGAAGATATATTTTAGTATACGATTTATGTTCATATGTTACGTCTTTCTGTTTCAGGTCGTCTTTTTAGCTACAATTGCTTTGGCTTGCGCCAAGCCTAGTTTGGCCCCAGCCCCACTTGTAGCTGCAGCTCCAGCTCCTCTCGTAGCTGCTGCTCCCGCCCCTCTTGTAGCTGCTGCTCCCGCACCATTTGTAACAGCCACAAGCTCACAATACGTATCAAGAAACTACAATGGTATTGTAGCCGCTCCGTATGCGGCAGCTGCTCCATACGCAGTTGCGTCTCCTTACTATGCCCCCGCTGCTAAGTTGATAGCACCAGCAGCTGGTCCGTATGTTGCTGCATCTTCTCCATATTATGCCCCGTATTATGCCCCAGGTCCCTATGTATTCTAATTCAAAAAAAGACTGATGTAATGACAACAAATAAAATACAATTTACTTTTTATATATTTGTTTAATTTTGTACTCGTATATTTGAAAAACGTTTATTTTTTCCATAGGAAGGCAAAATATAGGCAAATGCATTTTATCATTTTAAAAGTAAACTTTTAAAGCTTGCCTTATTAGGTATCGGTTATATCTAATATATAACCGATAACTAATAAGACAAGCTAAGGCTTTGTCAGAGATTAGACACAAATTAAATCTTTTAAATTTTTCTTAATAAGTTAATTAAAGATGTTTAAAAACTAAGTAAGCATTAAGCATTAAAATCGAGTTAAATATATGACACTTGTGAAAGACGTATTATAAGTGTCATATTTTTAACCGACTTATAAAGAGGAGGTTACCAATTCAACTGTATATTTTTTATTTTTTTCATATTCGATTCGTGATTACTCGGACATTAATAAACCGATTTTGATGTTTTTACGACAATTAGGTAATAATTCATTTTTACCTCAAAGTGGAGTTTGTCAGTGACGTTATAAAAAAAAGTTCAGAAGCTCATCAACATAGACCTCACTATCATGTAAACATTGAGGCAATCCAGCTTCCCGATATCACAGATACAACAAGAAAGCTGAAAAGGACAAAGCCATGTAAACTAGTGCAGTGTTGTGTAGATTCACATAGTGCTAGTGCCAAAATCTAATAACAGTGTTTTAAGTTCTAGATACCAACGGAACTTAAGTTTAGAGACACTAAGTAAAAGTTAACGGACTTATACTTAGAGACTGTTTAGACTTTAGAAGACTAAGACAAATTAGAATTACTCATTAGACTATAGACTAGATTGTGTCGAAGAAGATGCTCAGTAGAGCTTCTTATGAAGAAAAAAATCCTTTGTGATCCCTTATTAATTTTATCGTTATTATTATGTTGAGTTACATTTAATAATGTGTATTATTTTCTCTATATCAAAGACATCAAGATATATAAAAAATTGTGTAATATCAAAAAAAAGAAAAAAAGAAATCAGTGTACCATGTTTTTTCTCGTTGCCGCCTCTGTGGTCTAGCGGTCCGGGTGTTGGACTTGACTGCATGAGGTCCCGGGTTCGAATCCCGGGTCGGCCAACAAAAAGAAAATTGGATTTTTCCAATTTTCTAATAAAAAAAATGTTGGTCGGGATTGGAAATGTGCCCGGTTGGCGATAGCCTTGCCACCTATCACATTGTGGGACTTAGTGGCTTCGGCTAGTCGTGGGTGCCTTGGTTGTACCTCTGCCTACCTCTTCGGGGATATGGGCGTGAAGATACTTTTTTTTATCTAAAAAAAATCAAAATCCATTTCCTGCGCTGTTGCATAAGTACTTACACACAAAAATATCTGTTTTACCGAATAGTACAAGGTTGTATATTAGAATATTCAGGTCGGCCGGTCAGGGGAGGGGCGGCTCAAGCGTGTCTCTTCTAATCGTCTAATCGGAGACTCCAAACTATGCGACTCCAGATTGCTTAATCATGAGAATGCGACGATGTGTTGAGAATGTGCATAGGGTCTGCATAATTTTATCCTAACGTCTCTATTTTTATATGGTAACTCAAGATGTACTGCAAGTACTCTTATATGGTCGATTTATCCTGCACACAATACAAAGAGATTTGCCAGTTTATCTCTTGTTCGTACGGCAAAGTACTTAGTACAGGAGACCGTGGGAGATCGACCTCCACCGATCTCATAAGCAGATGAGACATATTTTTTATCGAATATAATTTATAAACAAATATGCCTATAATTACTTGCCTGTCTGAAAGTGCTCATGGTTATTTTTAATTAATTTATGTATGCTTTAAGTAAGATTTTTTGCAGGCAAGTCTATACGACTGATTTTGTAATAAAATATTCTAAAACTTGATATAACTTTTGATAAGTTAGCAGAACGATGGAGTCACCTATATTGACTTACCTGTTCACAACTGTTTGCCAGGTAGCTACACAAAAATGAGTAGGTAAGCCTAATGAGGCATATTCTGAGTGTTAAAAACTAACTAAAACTTATACTAACTGGAATTCACAGCCAAAGTCAGTTTTTCCCGAACATTAGATATAATTTGAAAGTTTCAAAGCAAGAGTGAATAGCTTTTTTTTTTACACTGAGTTATAAATCGTATAAACAGACTTATGAATTGACACGACTCATGCGTTTTATTAAATTTTTTCAAGTTTCTGTTCTAAGTGTGTAACTTCCAAAAGTTACTGTTTTTCTACATACATACATACATATCTTCACGCCAAGTCCCTTACGAGGTAGGCAGAGAGTATCGAGTGCCAGACCTCATGATCCTGACTAAACCTATCTTGCTTCCTTCACATTCATAACCCTTTTCATACAAACACGCCGGTTTCGGAGACTCTTGACACCACCCTCGGATAATATCCGATTGATCTGATCGTGAAATGTCAGCCTTGGTCTCCCCGGGTACCTACATCCATCCACATTCGCATTGTATATCTGCTTTGTCAATCTTTCATCTGTCATTCTTTCCACATGACCGAACCAGCGGAGCATGCCCTTTCGCATTTTAATACCAACACTTTCTTTCAATCCCACTCTTTCTTGGATCTCACTGTTACGAATGCGGTCAGCTATTTTTCTATTTTATGTAAAAAACCTTTATGCGGTTCAAACAACACATTTAATTACTATTTTAGTTCTTATAGTTTCAGAAAGACTTGGATATGAAATACGTACGGACAGATATAACGAATTACTTAGTTCCGTTTTTGCCATTTGGTTACTTAACCTTAAAAATCAGCAGTAGAATCATAATACAATTTATATGAGACCACTTCGTAGTTGTGACCTACCTTTAAAAAAAAATAACAAACCGCGACTTTGTAATGAAGTTTTTCATCCTTTTTTTAATATATTATTTACGTTTTTTATTTTTAATCTGTCATAAAGAATACAAATATTTTATATTATGCACTATCAACAAGCGATATACATTAGATGCCAAAATTAATTTAAAAGTACAACGGGTGGTTTTATAACAGAAATGTGATTTCTAACAGACAACAAGACAACCAGTGTATGATTTTAGATACAATTATTCGGAGTGTAGGCGCCATCAAGAGAAAAGGTAGTCGTAGTTTTTTCGTAGTTTATTGAATTTCGTGTTTATTTTAAATGAAATTAGTCAATTTTGTGGCCATTTGTTACAATTTTGCTAAGCGAAATGCACAAATGAAATAATCATGAAGACATTAGTATACTATGTTTTTCCTCGTTGCCGGCAAATCTCATTAAATGAGCTCAAGTAAAGCGGCCACCGCTTAACTCAAGACCAAGACATAACTTTTTTGGCGACTGTTGACTGTTTTTGAATAATTTAACCCCATTTAACTTGATGCCAATTTCAACTTGACTAATGGCAAATGCTATCGCTAGTGCCAAAAAACTAAAGAAAGAATAGTAAGCGGTTAAAAAGCTGTTAAATAATTTAATGTTAAATGTATTTAATGCACATAGTCGCCTCTGTGGTCTAGCGGTCCGGGTGTTGGACTTGACTGCATGAGGTCCCAGGTTCGAATCCCGGTTCGGCCAACACAAAGAAAGTTGGATTTTTCCAACTTTCTAATAAAAAAATGTTGGTCGGGATTGGAAATGTGCCCGGTTGGCGATAGGCTTGCCACCTATCACATTGTGG
>NJDC01000710.1:89015-117817 GCA_002245475.1 Calephelis virginiensis | reverse complement strand
AACAAATATTCGTATTATTGTATCCGTTCATACCCACACATTTCCACGAAAATAACAAGTTGATGTTTGTTTACAAATTTTATTTATTACGCAGAATAGCATATTTATTTGAAAAATCCATACAAACCAGTCTTACTAAAAGTATGTAATACTTGCTATAAGTATATTATACTAGCTGACCCGGCGAACTTGGTACTGACTAAATTTGCTATCCTGCTAGCAGGCATTCATATGAACAGCTCTTTCGTCCCTCTGTGCTCATAGTTTCGTTGCGGAGTTCTTATAAAACTATTTCGATGATGTTACTTGATATCAAAAGAAAAAAAATAATGTTGAAAGAAAATTCTTTCAAATTTGAATAGATGTGATGAATAGCGTATTTATTTAGGCAATTATTATATTAATGCGTCATTGTAAACTGCTATTTACTTGTATTTTAATAAAAATGGTTACAGTGGGTCAATATTATAAGAAAGTCATCGATGAATTTTTCTAACTTAATTGTTGAAAGGGAAAAAAATTGTAACACAATTTTTACCTAACTTGAACTGCTAATTACAGTGCACTCGACGAGAGCTCTAAGAATTAATTCAGATTTAGCTCCAGTTTACCAGGTGGTAGAGCTTTGGAGCGACTCGCCCAGATTGCTATACCTTATCTATTCCTGCAGCCAAAGCGTCAGTGCTCGCCGTTGACATATTCCGGTCCAGGGATAAGGTAGCCGGTAAACTTACTTTGCTCCAGCCTAATATCCCGGCCTCAGGTTGGCAACGCACTATTACTACTGTTGGTGTCTCTAGGCGGTGTGAATTTCTTACCATTAGGAAATCCATCTGCTTGTTTGCCTTCCAATATCATATATTTTTTTTGATAAAACAACCATAACTGGGATTGGATAAGTGCCCGGTTGGCCTATCCGGTTACCTATCACATCTAGAGTCTTAATAACTTGGCTAATCGTAAATGGCCTGGTTGTACCTCTGCCTACTTAATGTGAACTTATAAAATATTAAACATATAACCTTCTCTGTTTGCTTAGTGACCTGTATCATATGGCATGTTGTCTTGTCTGATAAAACATATCAGAAGTAGGTGATTTTCGTACAGCGAATAAATTTCAGTTGGCTTATTATTGATCAGAAACTAGGTTATGTTGTTAGATTAAGCCTGATTGATCGTTTAAGATTTATTTATTTTTTATACTCATCTGTAGGGGAGACAATAGTTAGGGCATAGTAAACGTTTACCAACTTGAAGTTCAACCGGATGAAGTGAGTGAGGTTGGTTGGTGAACCACCTTGTTTATTGACTGCCCTATCCTTGAAATAAAATTATGTAAAATGAAAAATTTATACCGGAATATAATGGAGAGGATTAAATAAAGCGGCAAAAGCCATTGGGATGAGTCTTCAAAAAACGCTACAAATAAAATGTCTTCTGTTTATATCATACGCGTTAAAATAAATCCCAAAAATATTAATAATTCTTACGATTGTAGAAAGAGACACCATCGAAAAAACACATTCTACTATTTGTCAACAGATTCTTATATTTTGGAATAGTGAAAGTTATTAGTTTCACATAAAAGTGCATTTTATATTGTATAGCGTAGACGTATGACTATGTAAGTGCAATTTAAATTGCTAGTATCAAGATTAACAAGTCGCGAAACATATGAACATAAAATATGAGTGGAATTAAAAAATGAATGCAACATAACAACTGTAACTTTGTACCGTCGTGCAGAAAAGCTACTTATATTAAATTTATAAAAATAGTTGTGATACCAGTTATTCAATTAGAGAAAATATTTTTATTGCTGGTGAATTACTAGTAGTACCTATTGCATTTTATTAGTTATTACAATATCAATTTTAAGTTGACAGGTGTAGACTGTTAAGAGGCAGCATGATAACCTTTTTTTCAAACTTATTTGGATGTGTAAAAATACATTTTAAACTTACAGTTAGATCTCAGCATTCGTGTAATTTGTAATATGTTATTATATATGTATATTATAGGGGATACTTTTAAAACTAACAGAAAAGTCGTCAAGTTATACAAACACAATTTTGGTCTGTTTTGCGTACATGCTATAGATTTTTATATAAATGTAACATACGAATATGTATAGCCTTGTGAATCATATGAATATTTAGAAGATTATTTTAGCTCAGGATGTATATATCTATTTCACAGTTTATTAACACGTTGATACTAGCTCATACACACCAGAGTTAAAATTCATTTAACTTGATTGTATATTGCTTGTATATTTAAATCATTAATTTAATGTCCATAATTAACATTTGTAGTATTAATAAGTCACGTTCTCTTTACCATTACAGAAATGTACTTGGTGCACACGGCTTTTCTGGTCAATGTGATAGTTATCAATAAAACAAGTTCAAATATAAATGCTTTATTGACGCTATGCAACCGATTCGTGCCTTTTTAACTTAACTGTCTAGAACCAAGATCCTCTATAATATGCAAAAACATTCACTAATAATTAATCCCAAGCTATTCCCAAGCACTCTTATCCGATAGATATTCAGCAATGGCATAGTAACCTTTTTTATACTATTTCACTTTGACACATTTTTAAAAATATTTAACGGCAGGTCTTTTATATAATCGGGGGGTTTATTGCAAAAGCGTTAACCCGTTAAAGAATGGCTAACTCTGTGGAGACTCTGTGTAGTTGCTTTTATTCCTCGTATTCACATGATGTGTATTACAATTTCTTTAAAATGAACGTAAATTCTTCTGAACATATATTAAATTTTCAAAGATGTACACGGAATTTTGGGATCACCTAAAAACCATGAGCCTTTTTATTAATTAACTAAACTGGAGTCAGTTTTTTTTTGGGTCTACTGCGCTTAAATAATCGTAATATAGTACAACGACAAATTTTATCACCTTTGTTTTCACCTGTACTAACATATTAAACGTTTGTCGATATTGTTGACCTAGGCCTACCTAGATGCAGGGTTGGACGGATTTGGTCGAGTTATGTATCTAAGCACTATAAAAGCTATGATTTTCAGAGTATTGGCACATTCGATTCCAAATCCTTGTTCTTGTGGTACAAGAAAACCCTACCTTCTTCAAAATGTACAAACTGGTAAGTTTAAAAGTTTTCTATTATATCTTATATTATATCCCGGGTTCGAATTCCGGGTCGGCCAACATAAAGAAAATTGGATTTTTCCAATTTTCTAATAAAAAAAATTTTGGTCGGGATTTGAAATGTGCCCGGTTGGCGAAAGGCTTGCCACCTATCACATTGTGGGACTTAGTGTCTTCCGGCTAGTCGTGGGTGCCTTAGTTGTACCTCTGCCTACCTCTTCGGGGATATGGGCGTGAAGATACTTTTTTTTTTATTATATCCTTAAGTCAATATCTTTGAGTTTATTGGAAAGTTTATAAATAAACTAACAATTAAATCGACAATAGGCCTTACTATCCGTAAAACAGCGATGCACTTATAAAGACTCTAGTGACGATAAGCCACGGTTATTTTTCATTATAAGGACAAACAGAAAACTCACGGTTATTTATATAAATAGAAATATTAAGTAATGAACATGTTTACTTACTAAGTAATAATTGTCACTAAAATAACCAACCTCTCACATATTTTATCTCCAAATAAAATAAATCCAGCAGTGTTCACCAAAAACATTTTTTACGATCATACCTTAAAGAGTTCCGTTCCTTAGCCGTTAGAATAATGAAAGAAAAAGCAAATATTTTCACTCCAGTATCCTCAAAGAAGTAAGCAGAGGTACCACCAGGAGACCCACGCTTAGCTGAAGGTACTTAGTCCGACAATGTAATCTATCGCTATCCGAGCACTTATCCAATCCCGTTTGTTCCAAAACAAATGTTTGTTTTATTAGAAAATTTAAAAAAGTTGTTTGAGTTATCCGATCCGGAAATCGAATTCGGTATCTAACCTGTATATTATAATATCTTTGTTATCGCTCTTCTAAAACAAGTTCTTAATAGTTATCGACTGAAAGTTTCAGTTTCGGTTTCGGTTTTGGCCATTAAAGTTGGTTAAGTCGAAGTTTCAGTTTCGGAAAATAATTACTTAAACGTTAGGTTTTTTAGTTATTGTGTATATTTTACCGCTAACTTGTACTCGCTTAGGTATTTATTTAGTGTATGTAATATATATTACACGTTAAATAAAATAGATATGTTAGCCTCGTATTTATTGATTGTCTTTTTATTTCAATTGACGATACAAGTTTTTTACTTATTGATTAATGTAAACTAGTTTTCATTATTAATAAAAAATTGTAACATATTAAGGTAAGTTTCAGTTTCGGTTTCGGCCGAAAGCTCGGTTTCACCTAAAAACTCAATGTTTATCCGACACTAGTTGTTTAAACAGTAAAGTCTTAATTTGGATTCTTGACTAATGAGTGTGAAGTCTCTGTGAAGCTATCATCAAATTCGCATGTATTTTCTTAACGAAGGGCTTAACGAAATAAAACATAACAGATAAGAAACTGACTACGAAACGAGATCGTTACATCATTATCTATACTATTTTGCTTCGAAAAGAAACAAACCCATATGTAGTATTCGATGTAACTATTTGGTAAATCTCAGAATAAATGTTACAACCAAATTTTCGCCAGAAATCACTTTTTTTATTGGCGAAAACCACATGAAAATCCGTTAGGTAGTTTTTGAGTATATCGTAAATAGACAAAAAAGAGACAGGACTGAAGGAATTAGCTATGTGATAATTAGTAATAATTATTTTTAGTGTAACATAGATAAAATTCTAATTTCATTAAAAATATCAACAAAAATAATTACAAAATATGTTTAACAAAACTCTAGAAGAGTGAATACTCTACACTGAAGATAATTTTAACAAATAAAACAATAAAGGTGATTAAAAATAGCTAGCAGAACACATTGCAGTACTTTTATTCGATTTACGCCATATACGATAAAAGAATCGTACCAAAAATTTTGCTGGTGAGTAGTGGGTACTTTATTATCCGACAAAGGTTTTAAGTTACTTCTCTCCCGCTTACTAAAGAGGTTACCGGCGGAGAAGAATAAAAGTCAAGATTAAAATACCTACATAAACACGTAGTCCGATTTCATTCTTTAATTTTTATTTTGTAGTGTTTGTTTTTCTGTTCAAGTCATAAGTTTTGTAGTTTAAAAACTATAGATGGAACAATACTCAGTATTAAGTGACCAAATAACTTGTAATTCGAAATGTAAAAAAAGCATAAGCGTTATTAAAATCACAATTACATTGTCAACTTAATCTGGTGTTTGGATTTTATTGTAATATATCATTATGTTTTTACTTTTATTTATTTATTTTATTTTATTAATTATTACATATATAATTATGTTGGGATTTATTATACAATAAATCCCAAGCAACTCCTCCGAATGTCGCGTTCGTGAACGTAAAAGTTATTAGTTATTACGATTTCACAAAATTTAGTTTAAATTTGTTTGAAGATTCGAGATTAAACATAGACTAATTAAAAAAAAGTAGTTTTCCTTCTTGACTCGAGTTCATCGGGGAGAATAAATTATTTATAATTTTCGTTTTACATTTAGAAAGTTAGTAAAAACAACATATTATTTTTTTCCTTATAGTCCTTTTAGTGGATGTTAGGTGGAACGAACTTCGCCGGGTCAGCTAGCATAGTATAAATTTGTTAAAGATAAAAATGGAAGCAGTCAAAATTGCACACATTTTTTTTTTACTTGTAAAAAATACAAAGAATAGGTACTGCATAAGTTCGCTGAACGTGGAAATGACGATATAAACGAGTGTTTTGAATATAAACAAACATTTAACATAATTTGATTGTTTCTATTAAAAATTTAGCATTTAATGTAGCATTCTTAACTTTGAAAATGAAATAGGAAAATTATATAATTGCGGAATATGTGTGTTAAAAAGTTGTTACTAAGATATTTAAACAAACAACATATTAATATGGATTTTTTGAATAAATGATTGAATGAAATATGAATGAATAAATGATGTGAAAAATTTGCATACATTGTGGTGTGCAAATTTTTCCCGGCATTTTTCAATCACAACATCTTATATATTAATACATATAATTCTTGTGTTCGTGTGTTTGCCACTGAACTGTTAAACGACTGGAGCGATTTTGATTTTTTTTTTTTGTGTGTGTTCAAAGGGATTCGAGAATAGTTTAGATTCACAATTCGCTCCTCTGGAATTTTTTTTTTAATTATGTTTTTATTTATAAGTAGTCGTTGATTTTGGAATGTTGTACATAGGGTCTGGCAGACTGCGCTACTATCGAAGCATTAATGTAAAGCGATAAAAAGTTTGCTGGGTCAGCTAGTAGGTATATAAAAATCAATGTCACTTTTCTTTGTAGTTTGATGACTCAAGTACGGGCTCACCTATCCAAACCAATTGTTTAGGCTTTGTTCGGACTATTTAGTAAATGGTTTGTGTGAAGTTTGCATAAAATCGGTCGGGCGAATCTTCATTTATCACATTTTTTGTAACAAATAAATTCAATAAATGGCGGAACATTTTGTTAACGGGTCTTTTTTAGTGAAATCGAAACTTTTTTCAGACCGGAGTTTTTTTTGTTTTTTTTTTGTGTTATGTCATGCATGCGGTAATTTCTTTTTTTTAATAATTGAGTTTATACGTAGCGAAGCACGTACCGGTCCGCCAGTTTATTTATAAGTTATGAAATAACTTTCGAATTCAATCCAGCGGTATTTGAGTTTCTTCGTTAGGAACAATTAAAACACCGATGTTTTTTCTTTATATTATTTTGATTTACAAAAATTAATCCCTATTTTTCTTGGTCATCGCATTACTCATGTTTGGATGGACCAATTCTGCTAATTCTTTAAATAGTTAAGCGGAAAACTCATTGAAAATACAAGCATAAGTAAATAACATAGTTCCCTATGTTGGTCCGGGCTCCTTTGCAGAATAGACCATCCGCCTTCCTGCCAGGCAGCTTGTAAAAGCCGAGCATAGGCTTACCTTCACTAACACCGCGACACCTGACTAGGTGGTAGAGTTTCGCAGCGGTGCACCCGGATTGGTACAACCGCCTTACCTATTCCTGCCGCCATAACGTCGCGACATATTCCGGTTCGGAGGGTAAGGTAGCCGGTAAACTTACTTTTGCTCGAGGCCTAACATCCCTCAGGTTGGCAACGCACCAATTCCACCTTTGGTGTCTCTAGGCAGCGTGAATTTCTTACCATCAAGAAATCCGTTTGCTTGTTTGCCTTTCTATATCATAAAAAAAACATGACTTTCGGTAGTTTTAACTAAAAAGGTACTAAATTCATTAATGTTAAAACATCACTCGGCCAATAGCCAACTGATTTTCATAGTTCCTTTTTAGAAAGAGAGATTGTGATTCCGAGGTGGTCCATATTAATATCCGAATAGCCGAATTCCGAATAATAATCCGATCACCGGTTTTTGAGTCATACTTAACAGTGCATATTTTTTCCGTTTTGTTACTAAGATAATTGTACAAACCAACACGCGTATGGGTGTAGCATTTTGCAGAACATTTGCTCGACGCAATAGTTTGTCTTCTGTAGTAAATGTTCGTTCCCACCATCTTCTATTCCTAGTTTTCTTTCTTCCTTTAATATTATTATTTAAAATAAATGCAACACACGCAATGTGTAGGTCCGACATTTCAAGGAAGAATGAATGCAAGGTACAACATCTCTCAATCTTTCAATCTCAATGCTGTTAGTAGTTAGTCGCTGTTAGCACCCCGAGCATTCGCAGGAATGTTACATTACATGGAAATTATTAAATCAATTACATTTTATTCCTTAAGCATTCTTTTTTTAATTTATAAAAAATAGTTTCCTAATTATTAATTTAGCTAGATATAAAAGCGACTTTGTTAGTATTTATGAAATAAATTTAATATGCTTGCATATTATTCCATCTTCATTCACTCTTTTTTTAGTATTTTTTAGACAAAATTAGTGAGGAAAATAAATCGTTTTCACATCTTGTCAATAAGATCCTATTTATAAATTGCGAAAGTCTTTGAACATTGAGTTTTTGCATGATCGAGTTTGTTTTTATCGTGAACTTGACATTTATTAGCGACAATAACCTCTCGAGGCCAGCACTAGTTCTTTTCCGGCATTGCGATCACTTTTTATCGAGTGTGTTTAAAGAAATCGAAAATTATTCAGTTCGATATAATATTTTTACATACATATCTTCACGCCAAGTCCCTTCGGGTAGGCAGAGAGTATCGAGTGCCAGACCTTACGATTCTGACAAACCTGTCTTGCTTCCTTCCCATTCATTACCCTTGTCATACAAACACGCCGGATTTGGAGACTCTTGACACCACCCTCGGATATTATCCGAGTGATCTGGTCGTGGAACGTCAACTTTGGTCTCCCCGGGTACCACATCTATCTACATTCGCATTATATATTTGCTTTGTCAATCTTTCATCTGTCATTCTTTCCACATTACCGAATCAGCGGAGCATGCCCTTTAACACCAACACTTTCTTTCAATCCCACTCTTTCTCGGATCTCACTGTTACGAACATAAAATATTTTTTTGATGTACTACTAGAACGTTTCGTGATCAGTAGGGTTACTTTAAAATTTCGATTTTATACATGTTGGAGATTGGAATCGATGTTTCATTTTTGATACTTTTAAACACACTACTAACGGATTATTAATATTCAGTTCCAAAAAACTCTATCGCCTCTGTGGTCTAGCGGTCCGGTTGTTGGACTTGACTGCATGAGGTCCCGGGTTCGAATCCCGGGTCGACCAACAAAAAGAAAATTGGATTTTTCCAATTTTCTAATAAAAAAAAATGTTGGTCGGAATTGGAAATGTGCCCGGTTGGCGATAGGCTTGCCACCTATCACATTGTGGGACTTAGTGTCTTCGGCTAGTCGTGGGTGCCTTGGTTGTACCTCTGCCTACCTCTTCGGGGATATGGGCGTGAAGATACTTTGAAGAAAAAACTTTTTTATGACATAGAAAGGCAAACAAGCAGACGGATTTCCTGATGGTAAGAAATTCACGCCGCCTAAAGACACCAAAGGTGGTAATGGTGCGTTGCCAACCTGAAGCCGGGATGTTAGGCCTCGAGTAAAGGTAAGTTTACCGGCTACCTTACCCTCCGAACCGGAACACGTCATGACTTTATGACGACAGGAATAGGTAAGTCGGTGGTACCAATCCGGGTGAGTCGCTGCGGAACTCTACCACCTAGTTAGATGTTTAACAAATCCGAAAAAAATATTGTTTATTATTAACTTAATGTTATTGTTATAAATATATTATGTTAAATGACTTTGTTAGTTTTTTGAACTCGCCCAGATTAGACCCATACTATACCGTCTTTCTCTTCGCATTTATGTTCCAGTATAAAAAGTTGATATTCTATCCTCAAAAAACGCTTTAGACTCCTTTGTTGTTTATGGACGACGTAACTTTTACCTTCTTTACTATTTTCTGTATTTTATTCTCCTACTTGTTATCATTCCAATCACATATTATATTTTTTCCGAGTATTTTAACAAAGTAAATCCTAAAACTAAAAATTTTAAATAACCCTCCACAAAAACTTTATGTAACATACCGTCTATCTGATTAATCTTTTATTTCGAAAACTGAACATGTCGACTATCCAACATGTTAGCTCAAACTAACATGATTGATCCTATAATAATGTGTGCAAATTGAAATTGCAAAAAAAAGACGGGTTGCACTTCGGGAGTGCGGCAGACGTAAAAACTTGAATATTAATGTTGTGCATTTTTGATATTTTGGAATGATTGGGAATAATTTTGCATGAATTGCTTTAGTTATCAGTATGAAAGTACTATCATTTAAGCACAAATATTATTTTCATATCAATAACCTGCGTTTGGCTTGACAAAAACTCGCTAAAGTAAGACCACGTGACGGCTAGGAGCGTCGTCATATTATCAGTACATCGAACATTGCTCGTCTACACATAAATCTTATTTTCAAGATGGAACAAATAGGGCAATGTCTGTTGATATTATACGTATCTGCTATCTGTGAGAATGTAATGGTAGGTATATTGCGGCGTATTATCCATTGTGCATCCTATACTCTTCGGAAATATCTAAGCAATACAAAAACAGCAATGAATCTACGTTTTATTTTAGATCTCGCGTCGTCTTATTCGCGCATGCGCATTGCGCTGTCATACGTTCTGACGATTTGACGCGAGTTTAGAAGTTTTTACATGGTTTTTACCCATTCCAAAAAAAAGTGTGCAACGCCGCTAAAGAAGTTTTCACTTCAAAAACGACTAATAACTCTTTTAGCACATCGCATTTGATAATTTTGAAAGATAGCTCATGACCGCCTCTGTCGCCTCTGTGGTCTAGCGGTCCGGGTGTTGGACTTGACTGCATGAGGTCCTGGGTTCGAATCCCGGGTCGGCCAACATAAAAATAAAATAATTAAAAAAAAATGTTGGTCGGGATTGGAAATGTGCCCGGTTAGCGATAGGCTTGCCACCTACCACATTGTGGGACTTAGTGTCTTCGGCTAGTCGTGGGTGCCTTGGTTGTACCTCTGCCTACCTGTTCGGGGATATGGGCGTGAAGATACTTTTTTTTTTAGCTCATGACAATCAACATACCACTACTAGTGTTCCACCCACCTACTAGTTTTCATTAGTCGGATTTAGTTAAAATTAGTCGTGGACCTAGTAAATGACTTACGTTTTTAAAAAGAATTATCATCTTATATATAAAATTCCCGTGTCCACAATGTTAGTTACCGTACTCCTCCGAAACGGCTTGACCGATTCGCATGAAATTTTTGTGAGCATATTGAGTCGGTCTGAGAATAGGCTGACATCAACACATCACATCTTTTTTATAATCCTAAGTGATGAGGGTGAATCACAGCAAAAAACATAGCAGAACAACGTCTGCCGGGTCAGCTGGTCCATCCGTTCAGGTGCTATGCGATGAAAAACGAAACGAGGATCCATTTCTATTTATATACAGACTTGCACACCAAAATGTGGTAGAATGTTTTTGTAATATCATATTAACAAACATTTAGCAAATAAATTAATTTCATAAGAGTTGGTTAAAAAGTTTATTTTCGATATTAAAACAATGGACCGTATTTCTTTATTTAGAGCACGTGGCTTGCCATTTTCTCAACTTTTTCTATAAGCTCTTTTTAATTAGGGCTTCTTTTGAAGACCTTCGCGAACGTTTGAACTTTGTACAATCCTTTGATTTTGGTTATCGCCCACAAATCCGAGAAGTTTGGAAACTTCTCTGTAACTCTAAGTTTACTAACCATTGTTTTACATTTAATTCTGTTAAATGTTTGGAATTCATTACCTTATGAAATTGGGAGCGTTTAAACATTGTAGCTATCTTCAGAGACGCTGTTTAGGAGCATTTTAATTAATAATCGCCTCTGTGGTCTAGCGGTCCGGGTGTTGGACTTGACTGCATGAGGTCCCGGGTTCGAATCCCGGGTCGGCCAACAAAAAGAAAATTGGATTTTCCCAATTTTCTAATAAAAAAATGTTGGTCGGGTTTGGAAATGTGCCTATAGTGTCTTCGGCTAGTCGTGGGTGCCTTGGTTGTACCTCTGCCTACCTCTTCGGGGATATGGGCGTGAAGATACTTTCTAAACAATTGGCTGTATCATCATTTGTTTCAAACAAATGCTGAAGTATTAGGAATTACACACTTTAGAAATAGTGAGAAACTACATGTGCCTAATCAAAAACTTAATATTTATAAAAATAATGTTTAATACATGTCCATTCGTATATATCACCAAATTCCTGATAGTCTAAAATAACTACCAGTAAAAAGATTTCGAAAGAAGGTATTTGATTTGCTATTAGAGAAAACATATTATAGTGTAAAAGATTTTATTGCTGACAAGCATAAATAAGTATACATTTTTTTTAATAAATTAAGAAATAAAATTATAGTTGCCAAGGAGGTTGTTTCGCCGTTTCTTCTCCTGACTGGCTAAGTTTGGAAACGGTGGTAGTGTACGGTAGATAGGATTAAAATTAATCTGCCTTGAAATTTATTTATAATCAATTATAAAACTTACTTAACATACAAATAAATAAAATGTCTATTAAAAATACAAATAAGTGCTGCGATTTAAATGTTAAAATGTATATTAATATGTCACTTCTTTAAATTTAATTAAATATTTGCACACCACAATGTGGTAGAATATGTTGTATTCTCAAATATCTTAGTAACAACTTTTTAACACACATATTCCGCAAATAAATAATTTTCATTTTTTCGAAATAGTTATGTAGTAATTTTTGCATTGTACACTGTTTCTTTGTAACATTATTTCCATTACAGCTTTGCTAGAAAATATCTCTTTTAGAAATAAACTGAGCTTTATGATAACTTTTACATAAAAAAGTATCTTCACGCCTATATCCCCGAAGAGGTTGGCAAAGGCACGACCAGGGCACCACGACCAACCGGACACATATCAAATCCCGAGCAACTTTTTTTTTATTAGAAAATTGGAAAACCCAATTTTCTTCGGGATTCGAACCGGGACCTCAGGCAGTCAAGTGCAACAACTGAACCGCTAGACCACTACACTAGACACTTTTACATATTAACTTAAGTACTACTAACTTAAGTAATACTAGGTGTTCTTGTGAAATATGTTCCGCCCACTTCGTGTCTGATTTTTAAACGCTTAAAAGACTATGCGTCTTATTAATAAATACGGACTAATGTAGGATTAAAATTAAGTTGATATTATAGTATTACACTGTATAAAGACTAAAATACCAGGTTGAACCTTGGCGTACTTTACTCCGTGTTTATTAATAAAGCGGTATATTTTTTTTTGTAATGCGTTTGCTCGGCCAGTAACGACCATATTTTTCATTTTTCGAAAGGTAGTTTATAAATATTCCGAGGTGCTTAAGATCATGACAAGTGGTCTATGATCGTCGACATCGGATCACAACTGAATTTGTGCCTACCTCGCAACTATAACCTACTAAACGAAAAAAAAATTAAACCACAATCCCCGTTTTGTTCCGGGATCCTTGGCAGAATATACCTTCTGCCTTCCTGCCCGGCTTGTAAAAGGCGAGCATAGGCTTACCGTCACTAACACTATGACTTCCTACTAGGTGGTAGAGTTTCGAAGCGACTCGCCCGGATTGGTACCACCGCCTTACCTATTCCTACCACCATAACATCCAATGCTTGCCGTTGACGTGTTCCTCTTCAGAGGATAAGGTAGAGGTAAGCTTACTTTTGTTCGAGGCGTAACATCCCGGCCTCAGGTTGGCAACGCACCATTATCACCTTTGGTGTCTAGGCGACGTGAATTTCTTACCATCAGGAAATCCGTCTGCTTATTTACCTTCCATAATCATAAAAAAAATACTAATAAAGTTGTAATCAGTATTTTTTGCTGTTTTACTACTCTGCAAATGTTTATCTTCGTTTTATATACATATTATGTTTTGGTAATATTGCCGTTGTTCAGGGCTAAGTCAAGTCTAAAAACCAAAACATCTCTGAACTTAGTTTAGCAGTTCCCGAGTCAAAAGTGTCATTTTACAACTCATAGGTTTAGGTATAAGTAAAAACTGTCCCCTAACATTTTACAATATAAAATTTACTCAACAACCGTACAAATGACCGTCATTAAAAATTAGATAAATCGAGTTAAACTGTTTTTGCTATTAATTTTTAGAAGGCACTTTAAAATAGTAAAAACTAAAAGCTCTTACAAAATATTTAAAGAAATCAATTTTGATTTTAACTTTTGAAACAAATATATAATGAAGTACAAACAAATAAAGAAACACTTTATAAATCACTACCGTAACGTTGTAATTATAAACCAAGAACTAAAAATGTTCAATGAACCCCCGAAAAAACATATACGTAATATAGCTAAAAACCATCTCGATCACGTCAGCTTTCAAACAAAAATCGACATCGAAATCGGTTCATCCGTTTAAAAGTTATACTACATACAAACACACTAGCTCACATACATACACACGCGCGCACACACACACACACATTTTTTTTTAAAATTTTAACTGAACCAGTAGAACGAAGTTCGCCGGAGTAGCTAGTTTGAAATTAAATGATAGATACAAATTAAGCACATATTATATATATTTTAACATTTGAACCAAAATTACTTATTTGTATTTGTTAAAAAGTTCTTAAGGTATTATAAATAATTTCAAAAAAAAATCCTACTTAACGTTCACATTTAAAATACCCAATAAAAATAAAGTGGGTACCTAATAATAGTAAAATAATTTAGCAATTTATAGATTCACAAACTAAAGCTTGTGAAATAATTTCGTAATGTAGAGATTTATAGTTTAAAGCCAGAGATATATTCAAATACTTTAAATATTTATTCAATTTGTGAAAGAAAAGAAAAAAAAAAGAAAGGATTTAAACTTTAGATTTATATTTGATATTTTCTATCGTCGACGCTTGGCAAAACTTTCAAATATTCACATTTTTAAAGGAATATGTTTTAATATTTTTGAATAGTTTACGTTTTGGCCCTGACGATGCTGATATAAGCGAAACCGGTAGGCTATTTATAAAATAATCAATTATACTGATATTATAACGATAAATAAAACAGTGCAAGTCTTTCTTTATTTAAAAATATGACTTTAAATTTATTTTATATTTTCTTTTATAATTGAGAACAATTGAAATAATCTACATATTTTTATGACTAAATTACTCCAGTAGCATAGTTAGTACAACTATGTAGGTAGTAAAGCCTTGTAACGAATTGCCTGGAACGATACCATCGTACCTTATTCTGTCACTATTAATTCAATTCAATTATTTGTAGAAGTAGGTACAGTCATAGGTCTTAAAGATTACATTACAAAAGAACGACTACTCCTGGCCCAGTGGCGTACAAATATTTCCTGTCGTGTTCACGTTTTGGGAGATAGGTAGATAAACTTAAAATGAAATAAGCTACCAGTATCAGCTTAAAAACGCACATACAACATCGAGATACGTAGATTGGAAAATCCGTTACTTGTTCGCTTCTTAAACTATGAAAATACTTTGTAGTTATTAGAATGGGTGAAGTAAGTATTGGGATTAAATTTAACAAAAAATGTAGTTGGTTACAAGGAATGTACTAAATGTCGCACGCGCCTCGTCCGTGATTGTACAGTGGCCAAACTAGTTAGAAAGGAAACAAAACCATATCAATACTGGCCATGTCCTACAGATTAGTAGCTTACTGCCTGTCCAGTATTTACGAAGGAAGGTCGTTTGGATGAAATGTTATTGACTTAGTATTTATTATAGAGAAACGAGCAGACTGATTTCCTAATAGTACAATGGCGTGTCGGGGCCCCAAAGCGTTACTTAAACGTAAGGGCGGGTAATTATATTTTAATCAGTCATTAAGTTAAGGAAATGTCGGCTTAGTGACTGATTAAATGACAATAATTTATGTATCCAAATGCAGCCGTCGGGCAGCTAAATTTAATTTGAAAAAGCCAAAACTTCTGCCAACTTCGGAATGAATAGAAAAGTAGTAGTAACGTCATGGTGGGTCCGGCTCGTTTCCATTCAGGTTTAGTGAAAGCAGGCATAGAGTAGGATATACTATGTTGAGATATTTATCTGGATGTCTCAAAATATTACTATAATGTCCAGCAAAAAATAACCTTAATTTTCATCTATATATATAAATCAATGCCAGTTTTCGTTGTAATTTTATAACTCAAGAACGGTCTCACCTATCCAAACCAAATGTTTAGGCTTTGTTTGGACTATTTAATAGATGGTTTATGTGAATTTTGTATAAAATCGGTCAAGCGGTTCTTCATTTATCACATTTTTTGTAACAAATAAATTCAATAAATGGCGGATCATTTTTTTAATAGGTATTTTTCAGTGAAATTGAAACTTTTTTCAGTGTTTTTTTTCTTTTTGTGTTATGTCATTCATGCGGTCATATAAACATAAACGTAGCGAAGCACGTACCGGGCCGCCAGTTTTGTATGAATAATAAAGTTATAATATAATAATGAATAATAAAGTTATAGTATAGTATAAAGATATATTTTTGACAAAAATGTTTATGAAATCTAGAGAAAATATTTTGTTCCGATTTGTCACTGTTTCTCTCTTATTAGAATAGTTGTAGGGATAGTTGTAGGCACATTTAAACATTTTTCAAGGTTTTTTAAGAGACTGAGTAAAATAATTTTGGAAATGTTATTGTTATTTTGACAGACATCCTGCATACTTAAAGATAACCTGCATGTATCGATTCAATTTGGCAAACAAATTTAGTTGAAATTGTTTCCTTTTCCCTTAATTTTTTTTTTGAATAAAATTCATAAAAAAGTCCACAGAATACATTTACCTACTAACTTTTGCCTATGTCTTAAATTTTAAATTTAATTTAGTTTTATTCCATACTAATATTTAACATATCATTCCAATAACAAGAGATAACGTGTGCTTGTTAAAATCCTGTCTTCGAAAAAAAGGAGAAAGTTTAAAGTATCTTCACGCCCATATCCCCGAAGAGGTAGGCAGAGGTACAACCAAGGCACCCACGACTAGCCGAAGACACTAAGCCCCACAATGTGATAGGTGGCAAGCCTATCGCCAACCGGGCACATTTCCAATTCCGGCCAACATTTTTTTATTAGAAAATTGGAAAAATCCAATTTTCTTTGTGTTCGCCGACCCGGGATTCGAACCTGGGACCTCATGCAGTCAAGTCCAACACCCGGACCGCTAGACCACAGAGGCGAAAGTTTAAATTTAATTAAAATTAAAATTAAATTTGAAAGTTTAATTTTAGGAAAAACTAAAACAAATATATTTCGAACAGTTTGATTGGGACCTTATAACAATACTTTACTGCAAACTGCAATAAATAACTCTCACTTAACTTCATTTTCATTTCAAAAGTTACTTATAACTTTACGAGTTGTAATATAACGAGTATTTATTTTATGCATTTATACTAATGATAAACGTCTCAAAATCCTTAAAGTCTAAATTGTTTTTTCATTTGGTCAAGGTGAAGACATTGAGACTGATGAATTCCTTCATTATCACAATAGGTTGTTTTTATGGTTAAACATTACTGTAATTGACATATCTTGAACATTATTTAAATGAAACCTTTTCTCCCACTCATTTTCGCTTTGCATAATAACATAGCATTTTGGCTTAAATCCAAATTTTTGTACAAAAGTAGGTTACTAGGGCTATTTCCTTACTTTGGTGTCTCTAGACGGCGTGAATTCCTTACCATCAGGAATTCCGTCTGCTTGTTTGCCTTCCGAGTTCAAACGAAGTGTAAACGAAATATATATTTTTTCAAAAATAAACCCAGTAACAAACACCCAACCCAAAGAACTATAATGGGGTATAAATGTTATAATAAATTGCAAAAATCCGGCTTCGATTTCAATATAATATAGTCTAATCCAGCCTTTCCCAAAGTGAAGTGGGCGATAACGCCCCCTTGTGGGCGCTGGAAGCCTAGAGGGGGGCGGTATAAATCTTGAAAAAAATGTTTTTTTTAAACTAGGCGCAACAAATATGTTATTGAGGTTATTGACAAGAAAAAAACGAGGGGGGGGGGCGCTACAAAACAACTGATTTTCAAAGTGGGCGTTACATGAAATAAGTTTGGGAACCTCTGGTCTAATCAAATCAATAATTGAGTATTTTCCTCGATTTCCATTCGATTCCATCGGCTGACCTACACTTGGGGTCAACAGGACCACCTCGGTCCACGATATCTTAAATAAGAGAAGAATCTTTGAAATAACGTTATCTTTTTCGATGTAAGTTAAAAGTGGCTAATCAATTTAGAGTTGAAGTATCGAACAAATTCAGGTTTTTCATTATACGAAAATCGACACTAATTTACGTTTTGAAAAAATCAGTATCATAGGACCCACAAAAAAAAACACAGATATCATTATTCTTAAAATTGACATTGACATCTGTCAATTCCGTCTCTGAGATTAAAAAACAGGCGTATAGTAGCAACAATGTGATTCTTACTACCTTCTTTACCGACTACTACTGCTGCTGCACCAAACCAATTTTTTTTTGCAGGCTAGTGTAAGGTAAGCTTCCTATATTCTTTACTAACAGTCCGTCCCAACTTTACACGGGTGGGACAAACTTCTATGTTATAAATATAAAACTTCCTCTTGAATAATTTTATATATTAAAAAAAACTAGAATAGACCGTGCGCCTTCCCGCCAAGCAACTCGTAAAACTCGTAAAAGGGGAGCATAGGCTTACCGTCACTAAAACCGTGACATCCTACTATGTTTCGTAGCGACTCGCCCGTAGTGGTACCACCGCTCTACGTATTACTGCCGTCATAACGTCCAATGTTTGCCGTCGACGTGTTCCGGTTTGGAGGGTAAGGTTGCCAGTAAATTTACTTTTGCTCAAGGCCTAACATTCAGGCCTCAGGTTGGCAACGCACCATTACCACCTTTGGTTTTTCTAGGAGGGGTGAATTCCTTACCATCAGGAAATCCGTCTGCTTGTTTGCCTTTATTTTTTATAGTAAAAAAAAACATAATGTTACCTCATACCTTAGTCGACGTTTATTAATAGGATGCTTAAAGTTTCGTACATTAAACTATTGTATTTTTGCTTATTTAATTCGTCTTGAATAGCTCTTCTCAAGTCTTCTGCTAGAAATAGTAAAAACATAACATATTTACAGGCGAGTCGCTGAGAAACTCTACCACCTAGTATCCTACTAGGTGGTAGAGTTTCGCAGCGACTCACCCGGATTGGTACCACCGCCTTACCTAATCGTGCCGCCATAACGTCATGACGTGTTCCGGTTTAGAGGGTAAGGTAGCCGGTAAACTTACTTTTGCTCAAGCCCTAACATCCCGGCCTCAGGTTGGCAACGCACCATTACCAGCTTTAGTGTCTCTAGGTGGCGGGAATTCCTTACCATCAGGAAATCCGTCTGCTTGTTTGCCTTTTTCACTAGTAAATTTCGGTTCTTAACACAATATTTAATTTGGTGTTGATTCTGAATCTTTTAATGAACATAATTCAACAGATTTCTCCCTAGAACCATAATAATGACTATGTGTCACTTTCGTGGCAACGTAGTTAAAAAAAAGTTGAGAGGTGTCAAGGGACACCCGGATGGAACGAAGTTTTCTCTCCCCCCCCTCTCTCTCAATCTTTATCAATCTCTAGTAATCTCTATCTCTCTTATAGAGAGAAACAGAAAGAGAAACATAATATAAAAAAAAAGAAAATAAAAGTATAAAAAAAAGAAAATGATAATAAAAAGAATAGAAAATGAAAAATAAAAAAAAATAAAAAAATTGTCCGACCCGCGATTCGAACCCGGAACCTCATGCAGTCTAGTCCAACTACTGAACCGCTAGACCACAGAGCAAAAAGCGTCGTGACAACATTTTCGTAAGATTTTTTTCCGTCTAGCCCCCATTCACAACGCGCAATAAGGAACTTCGTTCCAATAATAAATAAATATCCCTGGACAAGTTACACAAATTGAATCTAACCCCAAAGTAAGCAAATTATGTGCTTGTGTTATGGGTGTTAGCCAACGTTTCTAATACATAGAAGTACTTAAATGGATACCAGAATAAGTTTAATAAACACCCAGACCCGGAAACGCAGGCATCTAAATATTCATCACATAAATATCTGCCCCCGTCGAGAATCGAACCCGAGCGTCGCGATAGATCGGTGTAGTTAGGCATATACACTCGCCACTCGACCAACCAGGCGGTCAAATCTCAGAACATTTGCTTAAGCCAGTTTAAAAAAACAAAACCATCCCTCTGACGTAATTTTTTTTAGGATTAAATTTTAATTAAAGTAATAAACAATGTAAAACAATGCCAACGACTAGAATAAAATTACAATTATTGTTATAATCAGCCAAACTAGTTTTTGATTTGTTACTGCCCGGATTTACGTAATGTTTGCCGATACCAGCGATTCCCAAACTTCTTTATATTATGAGATCCTTTAGAACTTAACATTTTACGACGGTCTTTAGATTTATCACATGTTGAGATCTCTAAGTAATGTTATTTATAATGTGAAAACTATTTAATCATAATATAACTATAGTAACAGTCATGAAATATAACAATCTCAATATAATTTAGCGTTCAGTACACGCTCGTAATTTGTTAATTAGGGGTTGTCTCCTTAACATCTTTAGTCTTACTAGAGACTTACTAGTACTCAGAGACGTCAATAATCTTTTAACCAGTCGTTATTTTCTTCTTCGAAATTCAAATTAATAAGGGTTTACATAAATAAAACGATGAAATAAATAAATATGCCTGAACAAATTACCTAAATTAATCTAACCCTAAAGTAATCAAATTATATGCTTGTGTTATGGGTGTTTGTTAACGATAAGAATACATAGAAAAACTTTAATAGAGAACAATGTAAATTTAATAAAACACTCAGACCCTTACATTGAAGTTTATCACACAAGTGCCTGCCCTCGTCTGGAATCGAACCCGAACCTCGCATTCGGTCGCTGGAGTTCGACGTAAGATTTATTAGACTTCATTTCTCTACAAATTACAAGAATCATTGTGTCGACATCCGGAGAGATTCGAAGCACAGTTTGGGAACCTTTATTTATATTGCAAATTTATATTACAAATATTTTTTGATAACAATTGTACTCGCAAATTATAAGGAACGAAACTTGTTAAAAGCTATTTATAATGTCTGATACTTGTAATTATTTAGTGATCAATGTTCTTTATATATTGCCATTTAAAACTTGTGTTATGAACGTTTATCACGTAGGATTTAAAAATTCTTAGAACCTTATTCATGTAGTAATGGCATGCATACCTACATAAGATATAATCGTTATCAAAAAAAGTATACTTAATTCAACTCTCCTAAATAGATAAATTCTGATTTCAAAATCCAAAATTGATTTTAGATTTTGAAAAGGCTTTTGAGATGACATAATTTAGGAACAGTAAAACTAGAAAAAAAACTCCAATTTTATTGTCAAATAGAAAAAAACAAGTTATAGAAAAATATGCCTTATTAAATATAACTCAAAAACTGCTGGTCGAATCTTGATCAAATTTATGTGGGACTGGGGACACGTAACAAAATATCCTTTTGCAAAAAAACATCAAAATTCATTCGTATTTATTAAGATACAGTTAGAAACTTAACTTTCATTGGGTTTTTAGTCTCTACAGCAGAGGTTCCCAAACTTATTTCAAGTAACGCCCACTTTGAAAATCTGTTGTTTTGTAGCGCGCCCCCCCCTCGTTTTTTTCTTGTCAATAACCTCAATAACATATTTGTTGCGCCTAGTTTAAAAAAAAACATTTTTTTCAAGATTTATACCGCCCCCCTCTAGGCTTCCAGCGCCCACAAGGGGGCGTTATCGCCCACTTTGGGAAAGGCTGCTCTACAGCAACAAAATCTGTTTCAAATCCATTAATTCATTCAAATTTCATACAATTCAGTCGCGCAATTTTCGTAAAAAGTAGTCCAAATGTTTTGCTTCACGTATAGATATTATGATCATTTACGGAGACGCTAGCGACTATATAGCCGTAAACTCATGGTAAGAGTACCGGAGAACTTTGTGCTTGTATGCTGCCATAGAAAACATATTCCTACTACCGTAGTGTTAGTGCTCACTACTGTCATGTTCCATTAAGGTTTGATAGCAGGCTTAGGTCCTACCGCTAAGGTTTACATCATACATCTACGTTTAAATATTACAAACGTGGTCTGCTTATTTCCTTTCCACTAAAAATATGTTTTTATAGGTCGTACTCGCTACCCTCATGGCTGTCGCCGCTGCCGCTCCAGGCCTGGTCTCCCCATGGGGACATGGACTCGTGGGTGCCCCTGTGGTTAGCGCCCCCCTCGTGAGTGCCCCTATCGTTCGTCCCGTCGTCAGTCACGCTGTTCCTGTTGCCACCTCTTATGCTAACCAAGTTCGGGTAAGTTTGAAATCTTCATAGGATTAGTAGTATTGAACACACTTTCTTAAGAACCAAAACCTTTTGCCTTCAGTAGCTTGCAGATGTCTTCCGTAAGTAACTGTCACTTAACATTTAAGACGTTACTGGTGCGCTACTGTCTTGCAACCTGGGATGACAAATTGCATTTTTAAAATTTTCATTGCATCAAAATAACAAATAAAAATAACGTTTCATTCTTATTTTATAACATACAAGTACCAACAACTACACAGATAATCTTATAGTAAAAAAAAAACAAGTTGTAGTCTTTAGTACGTCTATTTTATTGAATCAGGCGTTACTTTGCGGAAATCCATTATAAAAGATGTAAAATAAGCCTTTATTTTGCTAATTCCGCGTAAGCAGTGTAACCGTTGTGACAAATAATCCTCCAAACGACACAGAATGTGACAAGCCTAACTGACGTTCCCACCACCCACCTCCGCGACCAGAACACGAATATAGGAAGAGCTCGTGACCTAAAGCCTCAGAATAGTATTAGTATATAACGTAATATATAGCTGATTCCACAAACGTGTGTTGAGTTGTAGGCTGAAACCTTGTCACGAAGCTGTATCAGATACCACTCGAAACTTAGCAGGACACTGTTGGGACGTTATGGTTCAAAATGCTTAGTAATCCGTAAATAAAAAAAACAATAATCCCTAAAAAAACCTTTATGTTGTTACAAACAGACAAGTTAAACTTATAAGATGCCTTTTTTTAAATCGGGAGTTAAAACACAAACTCTATAAGAAATATGCATGGGTTATAAAGAAAACTAGACTTTACCAACCTGATTCTTTATAACTACCATGAAATAATCATGTTCATAATCGTTGTCTTTATACTTTTTCATAAGTTAAAGCATAGATGAAAGCATAGATATTAAATCTATATTTAAAAGAAAGTGGTGTTAGTTACACTATTTATAACTCGAACTGATTTGGCTGAAAATTGATGGGGAGGTAGCTTCGAACCAGGAGAAGGGCATAAGATACTTTTTATCCTGTTCGATTGTGGGAAAACTGGGCAAAACAACATTTCAATTTTTCCCATACAAACTGAACGAGTGAAATGAATTTCGCGGGAACAACTAGTATGTAATATAAAAATAAGGATAGCTTTCTAAGACGCTTTTAAATGCAAAACATTGTTTTTTTTGTTTTCAATTATTATTATTGAGTTTTAATAATTCGTTTCTTATAAGTTTATCATAAGTCAAAAGTGGTTTATAAAATTATGACGTTGAAATAAAATCTAAGTCGGTGTTTCATAGTTTTACTGTGCCCAAATTACTTTAAAGATTTTAATTTGCAATTATTTGTTTAGATCGCCACCCCTGCTGTAGTTGCTGCCCCAGCATATGGTGTAGCCCACGCTCCAGTAGTAGCCGCCCCACTAGCCCACGGCTGGTAAGCATCAGCCAAACCATCGCCTAAGTCCGTACCACCTGGCCTTAGAAGAACGCAACAGTCAAACTAACTTAAAACGTAGCATAAGCTAGTGTGAAAATTCTCTTTTTATTTCTTGAGTTTTGGTATTAAATTATTTATTTTAAATTTATTTTTTATTTTTACTTTATACAGTTTTTTTAATAAAGAAAGAAGGAAAGAAAAACGTTTATTTCATATAGAGCTTACAAAAGGTGCTTGTTACGCGTCTATATATTGCTAAAATCTACCATCGGATCGGAACACGACCACACATTAAGAAGATCCAGTGAAAGAGGCTCAGCGGGCTTGTCTTCAACATGTATGGCTGGTGGTAGAGCGCTATATAGCAATTTGCCCGGGTAAGGATTAACAGCCTATTATCGCCACCATAATGATAGTGTCATGTTCTGGTCCAGAAGGCAAAGTTGTCGATTTGCTCAATAAGCCTGACGAAACCCTGGCCATTGGTCAGTACCTGTTATATGTAAAGGCCACGGTTGTCTTTTACCATGAGGAAAACCGTATGCTTCTTCGCTGTCATGACTCTTGGGCTACGAAAACAAAAAAACAATTACTTACTATATTACCAGTACCAGTCTCAAAATCAGAATTTTCGTTATTTTTAGTTAAGTTTAATTATATATAGTTTTTTAAAAAAAATATTGTTAATATTGGCTTCATCAAAATATCACAGGAACTGGGTTTCTAATAAGTATATATGTCTACAGTTAAGAAAAATGACTGAAAATTATTTACCCTGCATGTCACACGGCCATAGTTAATATATTTTTTTAAAGACAAATAAAGTAATTGATGATCTGATGGCAAAACATATACATCATCTGTAGATACCAAAGATGTTAACGATAAGCGACCTAAGATGGTGTTTGAAAACTGAGCTTGACCTAACCTGACCTTGTTAACAGTGACCAACTCGAGGTAGGAAGTTGAGTCTCTCGCGTGAGTAGGTTTGCCTTCCACCTTCAAACCGGAAACGATAATGGCAGCAGGAATACGTAAAGCCGTAACAAGAACAAACAACTGCTAAACAAATACATCAAGTCTAGTGATAAGGTATCGGGTTCAATTCCTGGGCCGGGCAACACAAAATGTGTTATTCCTATTTTCTAATAAAGACAGCCCCGAGATTGTATATTCATCTGGTTGACGAAATGTTTGCCTAATCTTTTTTGGGACTGTGTATCACCTTCGCCTAATCGTGAGTGCCCTGCTTGTTCGATGACTTGGTTGTAGTCATGGTTGTACCCCTGCCTACCTCTTCGGGGAAACCGAAGTAAATATACTTACACAAAATAAAGTGGCATCTGTTGACAGTTGGAGAATGATGATTACGATAAAATACTTCCTTATAACATACACCAACTTAAGCGCGTCACAAATAAATTTGTTTTTTGTACAGACATTGACACTATATAATTAATGACACAGTAATAACACATGTGGATTAACCCGATTCTACGTATGAGGTGGTTCCGCATACCATCTGACGATGTTTATCTTCTTAATACATGATATATATCTAGAGTTGTAAGTCCATACTTACACGTTACCATAAAATCATAAAAATAGTAAAGTAACAGGCTCCTGTTACATAAAGTTTCTATAGATATAATTAATAAAAATAAATGAAAAGGAATCGTTGAGTGCATAATTTAAAAATGATCAGATAAAATTGGCTTTTTTTATAAGTCTGTTAGCCTAAAACTGCAAAAAAAATAGAAAACGTAAAATACAATACTCAAACTAATTTAGACAAGTGTCAATGATATTTGACAGATCGGTTAGTTAATTATAATAAATCTTGGGACATGTTACTTCAGACAGCCAGACATAAAAAAAAATCCAGACAATACGTACCTTTATTAAGCAATACTAATATGAAGTTCGTCAATTACCAGATCCAAAACACAGACATAAAATTTCATTACACAAATAAAGTTCTGTAGTTCTTTATCTCGATTCTTTATTACGATAACATTATTTTTAAATGTGTAAAAAACATTTTATTTTTATAATAGGACGTGTCAATGCGAAAAACTAGATACAAAAGAGTTAAAAAACAAGGAAGTTCTAAATTCAAAGGTTTTTTTATGTATTATAATAATGGAAAGAAAACTAGCAGACTTATTACCTAGTGGTCAGAAATTTATGTCGCCTAGAAACACCAAAGGTGGTAATGGTGCGTTGACAACCTAAGGCCCGGATCGAACAAAAGTAAGTTTACCTGCTGCCTTACCCTCCAGACCGGAACACGTCATGACGTCATGGTGGCAGGAATAGGTAAGGCGGTGGTACCAATCCGGGCGAGTCGCTACTAAACTCTACCACATAGTAGAATGTCACAGTGTTATGCTCGGATTTTACGACCTGCCTGGCTCGAAGGCAGATGGTACATTCTGCAAAGGAGCCCGGACCAACACGGAAAACATGATAAAGATTTAATATTAATTATATACTATCTATTATTTATATATGCTATTTACTAAGAGGTCTGAAGTCGGTGTAGTCGGAATACTTAATTATAATTTAATTATTAGTTTAAGTCTTGGCACCAACTTCAATCCTCTTAGTAAATAGCACATATAAATAAATAACTAATATTAAATCTTCGTTACTGTTTAGTTTTGAAGTTGGTTTTTATTAACATAGTTATTTTTATACATAGACAATTGTCAATATTAAAATAATACTGCTATGAGACGCCGTAGGTACATAATAATAATGAAATTTATGGTTAAATAAAAGCGGTTGTATCAACTCTCGAAATATGACAATTGTCACATGTTTTAACTCCACCAATAAAATGAAAACGATCAAGGTCAGACTGTTCAAGCCTTAACATTTTGGTTTATAGAGCACTAGTAATAAGGCAAGGCATTTAAAACAAGTAATTTATGATAATGTAAATAAGCCATTGAGTTTTATTTTTTACATTACAGTCGACTAATAAGTTAAATATCATTATAATAAACAATATAATAATGGGGTTGTCACATTTAAATTAAGTTACAAATGTTGCCGAATTTCAAATATTTGGTGCTTACGTATTTTTTTTAAACGTAATTGTCTATTTTTATTCCTAACATAATACAATAAATTTTACTATTTTAGAAAATTAAAAAAAAATCAACACTTTTCAACTTTGATAATTTTCGATTTTAAGGATGATGATATTCACCATCTATTAGGTATCTAATTAGATTTTAAATTCCCGTTCTTACCTTTACCTACAAAAATATTTCAGACAGCATTTAAACCTGTACCCCGATGGGTACGTCGATCGATTAAGTATCTTCACGCCTATATCCCCGAAGAAGTAGGCAGAGGTACAACCAAGGCACCCACGACTAGCCGAAGACACTAAATCCCACGATGTGATAGGTAGCAAGCCTATCGCCAACCGGGCACATTTCCAATCCCGACCATTTTTTTTTAATTAGAAAATTGGAAAAATCCAATTTTCTTTATGTTGGCCGATCCGAGATTCGAACCCAGGACCTCATGCAGTCAAGTCCAACACCCGGACCGCTAGACCACAGAGGCGATCGTTTAATTATCGCTATTGCACGCGAGAGTACTTTTCTCTTCTACGAAAACCACTTCAGTGGTACAGGTTAGAAGTACAATACATGAGACCTTTATATGTTGTGTGCTTAATATCATCGTAACTGATACAAGCTTTTAGGAGTAGATTCTTGACAAACATACATATATTTATATATTACAGTTAATACATACAATAAAATGCCTTCTGTCCAGTTTTAGTTCATCCGTCAGAAGTCGGTATAAAGATATTAATTACATCCTATTAATATTATAAATGCGAAAGTTTGTAAGTATGGATGTATGGATGTTTGTTACTCTTTCACGCTCGAATGGCTGAACGGATTTGTCTGAAATTTGGAAGACAGATAGATTGTGACCTGGATTAGCATATAGGCTATTTTAAATCCCGATCGCACACTGGGTTTCTGTGAAAACGCGGGCGAAGCCGCAGGTAGCAGCTAGTAAAAAATATGTATGCTAGCGTACACACGTAAGAAGCGAATTTTTATGGCACCATTGTTCGTAGAGTGTAACTGAAAAGAAGTGTTTCTTAAAAAAAATTGTATATCGTGCAAGAACAGCGTGAAATTCGGCGATATCACATAGTGATTTTTTTTTGAGCGTATCTAGTTAAAGTTCTTCTATAATAAACAATAAAAAACAAACAAATAAAGATGAATGAAGATGCTTTATTTCCAATTCTCATTATGAACATAATTAACCAAATTCTGGTTATCAATCCATTTTCTTGTTCCGGCAGCGCCCTTCAACGCGTGTCATCATAATTATATGCAATGAAGTTCATGTCCTGGTCAACTGCATCATATTGATATTGTAAATGCGAAAGTCTGTCTGTTGCTCTTTCACTGCCAGATAGTTAAACCGTGTAAGTTATTGCCCCGTGGTGGTCTGGGCTCCTTTGCAGAATAGACCATCTGCCTTAATGCTTGGCAGCTCATAAAAGGCGAGCATAGGCTAACCGTCACTAACATCGTGACATTTAACTAGGTGGTAGAGTTTCGCAGCCACTCTCTCGGATTGGTACCACCGCTTTACCTATTCCTGCCGCCATAACGTGAAACTTAGGTTTGCTCGAGGCCTAACATCCCGGTCTTAAATTGGCAACGCACCATTTCCACCTTTGGTGTCTCTTAAGCGGCGTGAATTTCTTTGCCTTCCGAGTTCAAACGAAGTGTAAACGAATTACATATAATCTATGCTACGGGGATGAAGTTGCAGGTAAATCGCAAATTAAAAATAAAATTATTAGATTTTCCAACCGGTTCCTGTTTTTATCGACTTGCAAAACGGGATTTCCTTAATTCGAAAACATAAGGTGTTATTAGTTTGAAGTGTCTTTGTGTGTCTGTTTTTGGCATTACAACTTATGAACGGATGAACCGACTTTGACTCGATTTTTTTATTTGAAAGTCGATGCGATCGAAATTTTATTTATTTCTTCTATTTTGTAGAAAGCTATTAAGCAGACGGATTTCCTAATAGTAACAAATTCAAGCCGCCTAGAGACACCAAAGGTGCTAATGGTGCATTGTCAACCTTAGGCCGGGAGGCCATGAGCAAAAGTAAGTTTACCGACTACTTATCCTCCGAACCGGAACACATCAACGACAAACAATGACGATATGGCGGCAGGAATAGGTAGGGCGGTGGT
>NJDC01000710.1:62039-78662 GCA_002245475.1 Calephelis virginiensis | reverse complement strand
GAAAACTATTAACCTTATATTCATCATTAATGTTCAAATTAGTTCCTTCACATTAATAGTCAACAATATACATCTATGACATCTATGGTGCCTGTAAGTCGCCATATTCCTTACAATGAATAAGCCATGTGCATTTTCGTTTTCTTAAATAAGTCTTTATTTTGAATAGTTCTCCTAAAATGTAGAAACAAATAGTCAAAGGGACAAACCATAAAGCGTTACAAAGTAAAAACACGAGTGGCATCACATTTTTATATAATGACTAGCTGTCCCGGCGAACTTCGTTCCACCGGTTCAGTTTGTATGAGAAAAATGAAAATTTTGTTTTTCCTAGTTTTCTCGCAGTGTTCCCCTTTTTATTATATTTTAAACCTTCCCTGGACTTGAATAAATAATTAAAAACCAAAATTAGCCAAATCCATTCATCCATTTTCGAGTTTTAGCGAGACTAACGAACAGCATTTGATTTTTATATATTTAGAATTAGATGCAGCTCATTTACGATTTTATACTGTGTTTAGGCTAAGGTAGATTATTTTTATATCCTGTGAGATCCACCGTTTTGCTTATTCGTTTCACCATAACGTCAGTGCTCGCCAATGTTTCAGTCTGAATATTAAGGTCAAATTACGAACTTACTTGATGTCTAAAGGTTTTTTTATAACAATGGAAGGCAAATAAGCAGACGAATTTCCTGACGGTAAGAAATTCACGCCGCCTATAGACACCAGAGGTGGTAATGGTGAGTTACCAACCTGAGGCCGGGATGTTAGGCATTGAGCAAAAGTAAGTTTATTGGCTACCTTACCCTCCAAACTGAAACACGTCGACGGCAAGCATTGGACGTTATGGCAGCAGGAATAGGTGAGGTAGTCAAACTAATCTGAGTCGCTGCGAAACTTTACCACCTAGTCAGATGTCACGGTGTTAGTGACGGTAAGCCTATGATCGCCTTTTACAAGCTGCCTGGCAGGAAGGCAGTTAGTCTATTCTGCAAAGGAGCTCGGACCAACAACGTGAAGTAAATTTCTCACCCTCAGAAAATCTATAAAGTCTGTGTCTCTTAAGCACCTAGCTCGTTGTTGTCCGCGGTTTTACTTATATAATTTTCAAATGTTTTTTTTTAAAGTGTCTTCACGCTCGTAGCTTCGAATTGAGGTAGGCAGAGACTCAACCAGGACACCCACGACAAGTCTAAGGTATTAATTTCACCCAAATTGGCAATAGGTTTGCTACCTTATCTAACCTTACTAGGTACACTTAACCGGGCACTTATCTAAACCCAGGTGATGTTTTTATTAGAAAATTAAAAAAAAAACTTACTTGTGAGTTGTCCGACCTAATTGCACCGCTTCCCCTTTATCCCTTAATAGGTAGGTAGAGATTTAACCAGATGCAAGCTACCACCCCAGAGTAGCCGATGGTACTCAGTCCCATTAAGTGATAGGAGGCAAACCTATTGCCAACCGGGCAGACGTTATAATAAACATCTTCATATACAATACATAAAAAAGTATTTTCACGCCCATATCCTCGAAGTGGTAGGCACAACCAGGGCATCCACGACGAGCCGATGACACTAAGTCCCGCAATGTGAAAGATGGCAAGCCTATCGCCAACCAGACACTGCCCAATCCCGAGCAACGTTTTTTTTATTAGAAAATTGGAAAAAAAAAATTTCTAATTTTTTTTTACCCAGGAATCGAACCCGAGACCTCTTGCTGTCAAGTCCAATACTTGGACCGCTAGACCACAGAGGCAGATAAAATACATAATTGATTTATTAAGGAAGCAAATTATATTAATTATATTGCTCGAAAATTCATGCATTATTTAATATAACTCAAAACTACCAGTGGCATATTATGATAAAATTAGTGTGATACCATCTTGGAATCATAAGCTTTTTTCAAAAAAACAATTAGTCTAAGAGCCGGTGGGAGACCGACCTTCACCGATCTGATAACCAGATGAGACATTTTTTTTATCAAATATAATTTATAAACAAATATAAAGTATCTTCACGCCCATATCCCCGAAGAGGTAGGCAGAGGTACAACCAAGGCACCCACGACTAGCCGAAGACACTAAGTCCCACAATGTGATAGGTGGCAAGCCTATCGCCAACCGGGCACATTTCCAATCCCGACCAACATTTTTTTTATTAGAAAATTGGAAAAATCCAATTTTCTTTTTGTTTGCCGACCCGGGATTCGAACCCGGGACCTCATGTAGTCAAGACCAACACCCGGACCGCTAGACCACAGAGAGAGAGAAACAAATATGCCTATAATTACTTGTCTATCTAAAAGTGCTCATGGCTATTTTTAATTAAATTATGTATGCATTAAGTATGATTTTTTGTAGGGAAGTCTATATGACCGATTTTGTAATAAAATAATCTAAAATTTGATATAACTTTCGATAAGTTAGCAGAACGACGGAGTCACCTATATTTACTTACCTGTACACATCTGTTTGCCTGGTAGCTATACACGAAAATGAGTAGGCAAGCCTACTGATAATATTCTGTGAGATAAAAACAAACAGTGAAATAAAATTCATTTGGTTATCAAAAGAATAAAAGTGACGAAAAAAAACGATTAAAGTTAATTTAGTTAAAAATAGCCATGAGCACTTTCAAATAGGCAAGCAATTATAGGCATATTTGTTAATAAATTATATTCGACAAAAAATATGTCTCATCTGGTTATCAGATCGGTGAAGGTCGATCTCCCACGGTCTCCTCTACTAAATTATCAAATCTCGACATGCATAGTAATTATGGCATTTATGCAGCGATGTAATTATTTTTAAAATTATTATATTACTGCTAGTAATATTATATGCTGGCCGCTCCAGCTTCGTACGGATGGACAAAATTCTGTGCTATTATACATATAAAACTTCCTCTTTAATCATCTATATAATATAAAAACCACATCAAAATCCGTTACGTAGCTTTAGTTTGTAATATTCCTTATTTTCCTGAGGGCAAGGAATTCATGATCCCTAGAAACACCCAAGGTGGTAATGGTGCGTTAATAACCTGAAGCCGGAATGTTAGGCTTTGAGCATAAGAAGGTTGACCAGCTACCTCATCCTCCGAACAACGTCAGAAACAGGTAAGTCGGTGGTATCAATCAGACCATGCTGGTGCGATTCTCTACCACCTAGTCAGATGTCACAGAGCACCGTCACTAGCAAGTGATGGTAAGCTTATAGTCGCCTTTTACGAGCTGTCTAGCAGAAGTCTAGAGGGAGCAGAGGCAGATGACCTCTTCTGCAAAGAGTCTGGACCAACACGGTATAAAAAATCGAATTTATTAAAGTTCTAAAAAAATCGCTAGTATTGTGTTCAAGAGTATAAATTGCCTATACCGCGGTTCCAATCTTAAGTCGTGAAATCGATACTCAAAAGTAGCCCTACTGATCAATATATAGCAACCTCGAACCCTAAATGAGGTACTCGACGGACAACTTATCAAATTTAACATTTAAAGTCCAGACGCAATGGTTTCAAGATCTAAAAATACTTAAAGCACTCTGTGGTTTACTTTCACTCGATCAATATCCAAACTAGTTGAACTTGACTCGAGATGGTTCATGATTTCCTAGTATATATACGAGCGTCAACCCAAAGAAAGCATCAGTTGCTTCTCATCTTTTAAACTGAACTAACACAGACCACGATGAATTCGCTGGTGGTGTTGCTTTCCGTGCTGGCGCTCGCTAACGCTGAGCCATCAGGAGTCATAGCTAGTGCAATAACCTACGCTGCCCCTGCAGTTATTGCTCCACAGGCAGTTTCTCACCAGTCTCGAGTAGACATTAAATCCACGCCCGCTGTCGTCTCTTCAGAAGTTGTGCTGCCAGAAGTGCGTAGTGTTATTCCTCAAGCAATCATCCCACAGCCAGCGGTTATAGCACCAGCAGCTTATGCTGCTCCGATTGCGTACTCCGCACCTGTTGCAATTGCACCTGCTGCAGTCTCAACTGAATCACGTTTGGATATCAAGTCTACTCCTGCTGTTGTGAGCACTTACGGTGCACCTCTTATTCCACAAGCAGTTGCAGCTTTACCGCTGGCTTACCCATCAATCTACGGAGCTATTCCTCTAGCTAAATCTGTTCTCCCAGCAGTCGCAGTCGCACCAGTCTCAGACATCACAGTTTCAAAGTACTACAACGGCATTCCTGAAGCAGATGTAGCAAAATCCGCACCTGTTGAGTCTGAAACGAATGCTCCTTCTCAAGAGCTACCTGTTGCTCCAACCGAAACTCCAGAAGTTGCCGCTGCTCGTGCTGCCCATCTCGAAGCAAAAGCCTATGAAGAAGCTCACCGTATTCAGAAAAGGGCTGCTGTCCTTCCAGTGATCTCCACATACGGAGCTCCTGTTTTGCCTCACTATGCTGCTCCTCTTCCTCTCGCATATCCCGCTCCCGTGGGCCGCATCGCAGTACCAGCGGCGCCTTATTACCGCTACTTCTGAGCGTCACGTGGAAAGTGAGGATTCTCCTCGGTTCAAAAGTAACGCGTGAAAAGTTTCTGAATAAAGAAAATTGAAAAAAAGAGTTCATTTATTAATTTACAAAACAAAAATGCATAAATATGCAAATTATATGTTTGTGTTTTCGGTGTTTCTCAACAATGCTACCACATAGGAAATACCTACCTATAACGAATTTTTACTTTTTACTAATAATAAAATTTAGAAGAGTGAATTCTGTCCATTGAAGATATTTAATAAACCCAAAATTTAAAAAAAACCTACTAAACCTAATATATTTATGCGACTAAGACTAACCATATTGCGACTAAGGACCATGTTAATCACTTCAGCTTTCATACAAAAAAATAATCTCCATCAATATCGGTCCATCCTTGCATAAGTTATGATGCCATTGATAGACACACACAGACACGTCAAACTTATAACACCTCTGCTTTGATGAGGTTTAGATGAATTGCAAATCATTACAATAAATATTACCGTAGTTATCAAATTATAATCAATCAGATATTCCCCAGCTCATTCTTCAGGTCTTTGTCATCAAGTCCTAGTTATCAGAAAATATAAACAGGTCTAGTTAAGACGAATATAATGAGTCCCAACTTAAACTTTCTGGTTAACAAACATCGACTAAGGAAAGAGTAAAATGAAGCTAATATTAAAGTCTGCATTACGTTGTAATAAAGACTATATTACCAGGTTGAACCTTGGAGTACTTTATTCCGTGTTTATGAATAAGACGGTATAGGTTTACCAGTATGAATTCCAGAGTTACGTATCCAATCTTCGAGCTCCATCATCAGACTATTCATATGTTCCAAAGTGGAATAAATACACATTGTGCGTCTAAACGGATGCTTACAAATGAGCTGATGACCTTGAGCGCCTGGACAGATATCTACAAATTATAGCTAGGACCCATATCGATCATGTCAGCCCTCAAATGAAAAAAACGAACCGAAATTCATCTAACTGCTAAAGAACTAGGTACGATTATTTTAAACTAGCTGTTGCCTGCGGCTTCGCCCGCGTTTTCACAGGAACCCATTATGTGAATGAGATAAAAAGTAGCCTATATGTTAATCCAACTCACGACCTATTCGTGTTCCAAATTTCAGACAAACCCGTTCAGCCATTCGGTCGTGAAAGAGTAACAAACATCCATACAAACTTTCGCATTTATAATATTAATAGGAATAGGATTTGTAGTATGTGCTTTATTTTTCGTACCAAGTCATTAATTTTGTAGTTTAGAAATTACAGACGCAGCAACATTCATTATAAAATGACCGAATAACATGAAATCCGGAATATATATTCCCCGTGTTGGCCCGGACTCCTTTGCAGAATAGACAATCTGCCTTCCTTGCCAGGCAGCTCGTAAAAGACGAGCATAGGCTTACCATCACTAACACCGTGACATCTGACTAGTTGGTGGAGTTTTGTAGCGACTCGCCCGGATTAACACCACCGCCTTACCTATTCCTGCCGCCATAACGTCATGACGTGTTCCGGTTCGGAATAATAAATAATATAATGATATACTATTGACATATAAAAAATATTATATTAATATTACATTAATAGAAAAGTCTGCTTCTTAAAAATAATACATTTACTCCACTTTCTTAGAAATAGAAAAAGGTATTACAAGGGCGCGCACCATTAAGCGAAGGTGCCTACTTACTTATGCCCGAAACGAATCGTTTTGATTATGGATTGTAGTTGTTTGTACCAATAGTAAATTATCTATCTACGGTTGCACGTTTTTGGTAGTGAACTCAAAACAGTTTTTAAAAATATGAGTAACGCTTCGTTACTTTTTGGCGAACTAGTTAGACTTTTGGTTTACGTTTCGTTTATTAACTGCCTATCACGGTTATGTGTCATCTGTTTCATCATATGGTTTGATTATATGGGCAACTCGGTAGATATTGAAAAACCATTAAAAGTTCAAAAAGATGTGTACGAGCAATTCATAATGCAAAACCGCTTGACACTTTTAAACCTTTAATTAAAAAATAAAGCATATTACCACTACCTTGCATGTATATATAAGATATAGTAATGTTTGTAAAAAGATACCTTCACTTGTTTACATCGAATATACGAGATACAGAGACCCACCAGATATGCCGGGAAAATATTTATTCCTAAGTGTAACAAGATGTTCTCCAAAAATGTCCATGTAATGGCGATAAAAATATTCAATAAAATACCAAATGAAATAAAAAAATTACCCATAAATAAATGTTAGATAGAAGTATCTAAATGGCTAATGGAAAATGTTTTTATAATTTGAATGAGCTGTTCACATATGAAAATAAGTAGTTAGCATTATCACACTAGAGTAATATTCAATTTCTCTTAAACCAGTGTTAGGATAACAAATTAATATAATTTTAATTTTTAATAAATGGACATGTAAATTACGTGTTTATTAATAGTAATTCTACATTGACATATTTTAATTATTTAATCAAATTATAATAGAATGATGTAATTAATGAAATAGTATTTATAGTTTATTTTTGTTTTGCTTTGTCTTGGAATTATTTTTAATCATTGACTTCTTATAAATATTTTTAATTGTTAAACTCGTTTCAAATTTTTCTGTAATCGTTGTTCAAATTAGCAAAAGTATAAATGTATAAGAAAAAATATTATATTATTTTTCGATTCCATTCATTACATCATAAGTTAGTTAATTTTGATATGAGTTATTTATTAATTACTTACAATATTATAAGATTTTAAACTTAAATCGTCGCGAATTAATAACATTTTTAATTATTTATACGGGATACTCACGATCTCTTTTTATTTTATTTGTCGATATTTCGGCCTAGTTGCATAGGCCGTGGTCACGACGGGACAATATCGACAAATAAAATAAAAAGAGATCGTGAGTATCCCGTATAAATAATTAAAAACTTACAATATTGTTGTAGAATTTGCATACCAGTTGCACTGGTGAAGTAGGTGAAAATGTAAAAACAACAAACAAACAATTAGAGTTTCTTTAATACATGCTTATTATTACATCGCCTCTTCTAGCTGTTCAGGTGTTGAACTTGACTTCATGAGGTTCCGAGTTCGAAACCCCGACCACAACAAAAGGAAAATGTGGTTTTTCCAATTTTCTATTAAAAGGGTTGCTCGGGATTGGATATATGCCCGGTTGGCAATAGGCTTGCCACCTATCACATTGTGGGACTTAGTGTCTTCGGCTAGCCGTGGGTGACCTAGTTGTACCTCTGCCAACCGCTTCGGGGATATGGGCGTAAAAATACTTACTCACTTTTATTTTTACTTATATTATAAATGTTATTTACCAGGTTCATGTTCCTAATTTTTGGATAATATCAAAGAAGTTCAATTCTTCAACTTTTTTGTTTTTTAAGAAAGAACCTTTAGTTGGAAAAAAGAACTAACAAAAAAATTAACAGAGTTTGTAATTTTCAAAACATATTTTTTAATTTAACCAAAATCTATTCCGTTTCTTCTCATGTCTGGCTAGGTTTGGAAACGGTGGTAGTTTACGGTAGATATGGATAAATTAATTTACATTCTAAAAATTGTGTGTATTAATAAATTAATAAATAATCATGTAATCTCAAAACAAACAAAAAACAGTGTGTAAATAGTAAATCGTGAATAAATAATTAAAAACTATCAAAATATTTGCACACCACAAGTTGGTAGAATATGTAGGAACGCTTAAATAATTTAGTAACATCTTTGTAACACTCATATTCCGTAAATAAATATTTTTTTTTTCTTATGTAATTTGTCCTTGTCCGAAATTCAAACTTCGAACTCCGTGATCAAAATTCAAAAATTGAAAATATTAGCCTACATAACTACTATAATTGACTTCCGCGTTTATTTTGGTTGTTATAATTGTTGCTGTTATAATATATATTAACTACTTAAAAGGCTAATCATTTCAAATGAAAATCATACACATTCAATTAGTATTCTTTGTTTGAAGTACAAAAAACAAACATTTATTAAATAAGTACAGCTTGCTCATAAACATTTGTCATGTCATTTAACGTTAAATCTAGTTGTAAATTTAAAAAAAATGTTAAAAATCTGTTAATATAACTGATACTAGTTATGTTAAAAATATAATAAAAACTAAAACAAGTTTAGTACTCGATATTAAAAAAAAATAATATGTATTTAAACACAATTAGTCAAAAAGTAATTAATCCATCAAATCCAACTACGAATGTATATCGCACGTGAATGGTTTTGTAGATTCTTTGGGGTTTGGATATGACGACACTAGACAATAAATTGTTCTAACAGCGCTGTTGGAGCCGACTCCAGATGAGAAGAATTATTTACCATACAATACTTGTCTCCTCGCGCAGTGGAAGCCTTATACGAGGGAAAAAGGAAGTAGGAAGAAGAATATATATAACAAATGGGTTGACTTCCTTGTCACGCTGTCCGTCCATGGTTGAAAGGAATGTCGTCCACCGATGATACACCAGGCAGTACACGTTGAGCCCCGAATTCATAACGTACACACCGAATTATAAAGTTGTATCCCGTTGTCACAAGACCACGACCGACACAAGTCACGAATTTTTGTATTGTTGTCCAAATAACCGTAATGTCTGCCCGAAGCATATTAATTATATGATTATATGCCGTATAAACTTAATCACATCGATAAGATCCAAGATTAACTGAGATTAAATTTCATCATGACCACATTTTACCACCTAGTAGTGACTGACATGATCAGCTGGTAGAATGATGATCAGCAGCTTGCCCATTTTGGTACTATTTCAGTGTTGACCATTGTTGTATTCCGTGTTGGATGATATGTAAGCTAGTAGACTTACATATAATATCACTTATGACTTGACTATAAGATAGCGACGCACCAATAATTCCCGTGGTATCTATGAGCATATTGGACGTAAAAATAACCAACTGCTTGTTCACTAATAACAAAAAAAAACATTTTAATAAATTAAAAGTTTTTATACTGTAGATACCTATTCGTTAGCTTATAGCAACAACAATCTAAAACAGTTTTTTTTTATTACTTCGTCTTTTGTATTTCTGTTAGTTAATTTTTAAATATTTTCCTTTTAGTAATTAATTTTGAAACATATTTTAATAAAAAAAAAATAATAAAAATTCTCCCCGTGTTGGTCCGGGCTCCTTTGTAGAATAGATCATCTGCCTTCCAGCCAGGCAGCTTGTAAAAGGCGAGCATAGGTTTACCGTCACTAACACCGTGACATCTGACTATGTGGTAGAGTTTCGCAGCAACTCACCCGGATTGGTACCACCGCCTTATCTATTCCTGCTGCCATAACGTCATGACGTGTTCCGGTTTGGAGGGTAAGGTAGCCGGTAAACTTACTTTTGCTCGAGGCCTAACATCCCGGCTTCAGGTTGGCAATGCACCTTTACCACCTTTAGTGTCTCTAGGCGGCGTGAATTTCTTACCATCAGGAAATCCGTCTACTTGTTTGCCTTCCAATATCATAAAAAAAACGTAGAAAAAATAGGATGGTATTTAATATTCCTAATTCAATAATGTGATGTTTATAACAAATAACGATTCCGCCGTAGTCGTAGATATGTAATATTTATATTTCTAATCACATTTTTTTATTTACTCACTCTCAAAATCCCTAAAACTTAGCTCTAAATCGTTTGTATTAAACACCGTAATATCGACCATATCTTAGTATTTGAGGAAGACGAATAAATAAAAAAAAAGTAAAGTATCTTCACGCCCATATTCCCGAAGAGATAGGCAGAGGTACATCCAAGGCACCCACGACTAGCCGAAGATACTAAGTCCCACAATGTGATAGGTGGCAAGCCTATCGTCAACCGGGCACAATTCCAATCCCGACCAACAATTTTTTTTTTTAGAAAATTTGAAAAATCCAATTTTCTTTTTGTTGGTTGACCCGGGATTCGAACCCTGGACCTCATAACGAATAAATATACATATAATTTAAAACGTTATTTTAATTAATACACATTAGAAACAACGGCATCAACGTAATATAAACAACTTTCCCGTGTTGCTCCGACTACCTTGTGTAGAATAAACTATCAACGTCTCTAAAGAGGCGAGCATAGGTTACTTGAGTCTTTACTAACAAAGCCATTGATGGTAGAACAACTTGTCCTGTTGTATAACATATTTTAATTAAACTTTAACTTTTATCCTGTATAAGTTTTAAAAAGCGGACATCAAAGTCAAAAGAGGAATATGTGTGCGAGATTTTAAGTTTCTAGTTCTAATAGTCTGTTCGTCTATATAAAACTTTCATCTCATGTTTTGTCCTCTTAGGGGTGGAATTTTCAAAGACTATAAAATACGGGTTTCATCATTTTTACTGTAGGCAATTCTTATGAAATTTCGTGCACGAGGGTATGGGAAAGTTGATTTTAGAAAAATAATTTCTTAATGAATTCCTACGTCAAAAGAGGAACACGTTTGTGAAATTTTAAGTTTCTACCCCCAGGGGTTTGGCCTGTGTAATTATATAAAACTTTCATTTGTTTACCCCCTTGGGGTTAATATTCGGAAATCGTTAAAATAATTAACTCAATTTATGTTTTACTTCACTTACGTAGAATTTGATGCAAACTTGCTCTGGTAGAGTAGTGAAACTCTACGTATTCCTGTCTCCATAATGACAGTGTGATGTCCCGGTCCAGAGGTTCAAGCAAACGTTGGACTTGCACAAGGAGAGCCGTTCGCTGTTTAATACCATAACAAAGCTTCAAAAAAATACTAATTATTAAATGTAAATAAAAATATTGACTGATCAAGTAAAAAGTCATTAAAACTGGTTCACTTAAACTTAAAAAAAATACTGACAAAAAAATACAGAATTGGTTTAATTCAGAGTTGTTTTAGATACACACTTTATGTTAAAAACATTTTCGAAGAATTTAAATTTGGCCGTCTTAAAGGTACACTCTGTATCAATTACTTCTAACTTATCCATCTTTGACTATAACATCATTTTCCACTAGGGAAGTTGTACGTCAATAAACAGATTATAAAAACACGTCTAAAAAAACTAGCTTGTACTGACGTATTTTTATTTTAGCACTTGCCCTGTGCTTGGGATAAATTTCTATAAATTTTAAAGAAAGAAAAAATTTCGCCCCAGGTAGGATTTGAACCTGTAACCTTTCGTCTCGAGCCTACGAATGCTCTAACCAATTGAGCTACTGAGGATTCAAGTCCCGTGGCGAAATTTTTAATTCCTTTCTAACCCGTTAATAGTTATGTCCTATACGGTATATACGGTAGTTATGTCCTATAGATCCTGCCTGGAGCGAAATTTTTTCTTTCTTTAAAATTTATAGACGCTTGTACTGACGTCTGTATTACGAGTCTATATTAAACTTGAAAGACCTAAGGTGCAAAGGCCAAGTTTTATAACTTCAGAATCGCAAATATTGTGTTTTGCAATATATGTTATTATTAATTTTTTAACTTATTTTTTATGACATTGGAAGGCAAACAAGCAATCGGTTTTCCTGATGGTAAGAAATTCACGCCACCCAGACACCAAAGGTTGTAATAGTGCGTTGCCAACCTAAGGTCGGGATGTTAGGCCTCGAGCAAAAGTAAGTTACCTTACCCTCCGAACCAGAACACGTCAACAGCAAGCATTGGACGTTATGGCTGCAGAATAGGTAAGGCGGTGTGGTACCAATCCGGGCGAGTTGCTGCGAAACCTTAAAGCAGTAGGGATTAGTGACAGTAAGCCTATGCTCGCCTTTTACGAGCTGCCTGGCAGGAAGGTCTATTCTGCAAAGGAGCCCGGACCAAAACGGGGAAAAATTAACTGACTTCCTACATAACCTACTAAAGGTTAGCGATTTGACGCGAAACAACCTATAAAGGAAGACTATGTTTTCGCCTCTGTGGTCTAGCGGTTCAGTTGTTGGACTTGACTGCATGAGGTCCCGGGTTTGACTCCCGGGTCGGGCAACATAACAAAAATTGGGTTATTCCAATTTTCTAATAAAAAAAAGGTTGCTCAGGATAGGATATGTGCCCGGTTGGCGACAGGCTTACCTATCACATTGTGGGGCTTAGATCTTAGTATCTTCAGCTAGTCGTGGGTGCCCTGGTTGTGCCTCAGCCTACCTCTTCGGGGATATGGGCGTTAAGATACTTTTTTTTCTCATGTTTTTTTGTATATTCGTCTCTCAATTACCGAGTCAAGAGTGACCAGATTTTGACTGTGTTTTTTGGTTATTCCGAAGTTAAGAAAATAATCTATTAAAATACTGCGTCAAATTAAAAACATTATTACCAAGTAGAACTCAAAAAGCACTTGTTATGTCTCAATCAAATTTATACGTAACCACGTCTGAAATATGACCTACAATTCTAAAAAAGGTTCATCAAAATCTATTCATTATTTTAATAAAATAAGAAAAGGTATATCATCATCATCATCAGCCGGCGGACGTCCACAGCTGGACATAGGCCTCCCCCAAAAAGCACCTCAAAGGTTTATCAATATCTATTACTATTAAATCTCGCCTCTGTGGTAGAAGTCCGGCGTCGGACTTGACTTCTTGATGTCACGGGTCCGATTCCCGGTCGGGCAACAAAAAAATAGAGAATATTTTCAATTTTCTATTAAAAAATAACGCTGCCCGGGATAGGATGTGTACCCGGTTGACGATAAGCTTACCACCTATCACATTATGGGACTTAGTGTCTTCGGCTAGTCGTGAGTGCCTTGGTTGCGCCTCTGTCTACGGCCTCGGGGTATGGGCGTGAAGATACTTTTTTTCTTTTAAAATATAGAAACATTATTCCGCTAGTAATTGCATAACAAACATAAAAAATATGAAAAATAATTTAGATCTCCTTTTTGAAGTCGATTTATTTCCGATATTATCTATGGCAACTCATGCCAAGGGCTTTACTAAGTAAACAGTACACGTGTGACCTAGCCCATTGTTCAAAGCAAGGAGTTTAAGTGATAATATCCGTCTGACATAATGGATACATAAAAATAATCTAGAAAAATAAAATCACAATGTGTTTAACTTTGACATTTTTTTCCACGGTTGTAGGTTATGAGACTTTTTTATCAAGCAAAATAAAGTTTAAGAATTTATAAGATTACTACATCGTTGTCATAATCATCATTATCCTAGCGTTTTTTTAAAGTTCTTCCTCATGTTTAAACGTCAGAACCAAGGGTCCGCTGTCCATTTGCCTGCAGAAAGAGACATAGTTGAATGTTTTTTGTTATTCGCTAGTTCGACACAAAGAGCAATTTCGAAGAGAAGGACTGGTTATCACCGGATGACGTGCATTTTATATCCAATACACATTGCGTCAAGGTATTGGACTAACACATTGGATAGTAGCGACCGATGTGCTTCCACATCTTTATATTTAGTATATTTAATTTATTATAAACCGCCTCGTTGTTCAAGGGCGTAGCGTACGCCTAACTCGACCAAATAAACCACGAGGCTCGGGTTCGATTTTGTATGTCTGTTTTTCCGGGTCTGGGTGTATTTTATGTTTACTCTATTATCTGTTTTAGTAATAATTATATATTTTAGTGTCGTTGACAAACACGCATAACTCAAGGATCAAGATCAAGTAGTGTAAATTATTTAGGGCTGTTTATTAATTTCATTACTTTTATTATTATGTTTTATATAACACTAGCCGATCCAGCAACTTATCGCTGTTACAAGTTGCTGTATCGCTTGACATTAACAGCTGCTGCATAGTATTTGATATTCCGATAGTAGCGCAGTCTGCTGGATCCAATGTGAAACACTCCAAAATCAACGACTACTTATTTACAAATAAAAAAAATAATTTAGAAAAAATCCAAAGGACCAAATTGTGAATCTAAGCCATTCTCGAATCCCCTTGAACACACACAAAAAAATCATCAAAATCTCTCCAGTCGCTTGGAAGGAGTTCAGTGACAAACACACAAACACAAGAAATATATGTTAAGATAGGCCATTTTTCAGGGTTACAAATATTTTATGCTAAAATAATAAAAATGATTAATTGCAGAAATACTTACTAGCAAATGTTTTAATGGAATTGCTTATAATTATTGCTAATTTAAATTTATATAAAATAAAACCAGTTGCAAGTTGAATTAAATTGTTAATTAATTTTAAATAACTCATTTAAAAAAATATCCTTGTAGTAAAACTGTAGAAGAGTGAATTCTGTACACTAAAAATATTAAAATAAAATAGCTGCGGGCGATTAAAAAGTAGAAGCAGAACTAACTTTTAGTATTTTTAGAATATTCCGACCGCGATTCATGCCGAATCTACTGTAATAAAATTTGGTTGATAAGTAGTTTCTGTTCTGGGGAAGATTGTAGAATACTTTTAATACCGTTTACTGAAGGGGCTCCCACGCGAAAGGGGTAAAAGACAAAATGTAAATTGGGTTACAAAACCTTGACGTGTCCTTCGACTCCGATTGAATTTATTTGTTTTTCATTTGTAATATTACGTGCTTTACAGTTTTGTACTTTAGAAATTATAGAAATAACAGCACTAAGTTTAAAGTGACCAAATAACTTGAAACCTGGAAATAAGAGAAATTTTAATATACAGGTCATTACGTATCTTCACGCCAAGTCCTTCATGCAGGGTAGGCAAAGTATATGAAGTGCCAAGTGAATAAGTATTAAATAAATGTTTTAAAAATTAAAATACAAGTTAAAGTTAAATTAAATAAGAGTTGCTAAATACTAGCTGTTTACACGACTTCATTAACGTTCGTCAATTTTCATACAAACTGTGTACAGTTCTTCATTAAAGTCATTTTCCTATCCGGTAGTAGATTTATTATTGTATAGATGCGTCACAGGTGCCTCTTATAGGTTTACGTTAAATAAAGTGTATTATTATTATTAAAATTCATTTTTTATTAGAAAGTAAGTATCAAATTTGAACAAAATCGGTTCAGCGGTTTAGCCGTAAAATCACAACAGACGAAGCATGAAGCAGATAGAAGGAAGCTTTCGTTCTTATAATTAAGTTTTATTTTTAAAAAAATATCTTTCTTGTAGTCAGAAAAAACGTCAAAGTAACCAAAATAACAATATTACAAATAGATGGCACAGGTGAATTTGCATTAAAATGATTCTTCTTAACAAATAATCCGAACTTTGGTCAATATATCGGGCTAATACCTTGGCCGTCGTGGACTGCAGCCATTAGTTCACGAAAATAATATGTGATAAGTGTGCGAGAAATAGATCGATGCTTATTAGTACAGTTTGTTTTTTTTAGAGTCGTAATTATCTAATTGCGACTTTAAGATTTATTTTCACTGTTACCTATACGTTATTTTATTTGACAGTAATGCAAACATTATTTTATAAATTTATTTATAACATTGAAAACCGAAAAGTACTATTAGAATTTAAATAAATTTGATTTGATTGTTAATAAAACTAAAATATGTTCACGCTCCTATCCCCAAAGTAGTAGTCAGAGGTACAACTAGCTGAAGATACTACAGTCTCATAATGTGATAGATAGCCTATAAATAAAACATATCGCCAAACCCGAGCAACGTTGTTTTAGAATTAGAAAGGCAAATCAAAAAACACAATTTCTTCGAAAGACAAATCAAAAACAAAAATACTAGAGAGGCGATTTTAAAATCAATTTAAATTAAAATAAAGAATATTAGGTCAAGTTAATAAAAAAAACAATAACGCTATATCACACCAAGAAGATATTCCAGGTGTAGGTATCTTTATTTTTGCTAAAGGCGTTTTTCAGTAAGCAATATTTTTTATCCGGAATTTTACTCTGGAACAAAAATAAACTTTTTATTTATTTAAGTTACAGAATGGGTTTTGTTGGAAGTTATTAATTGTGGATATTCAAAGTCATGAAGTCAAAACCCGGTATCATAAAGTCTGCAAAAACATGTTTCTATAGAAAAAGCTATTTGGTATCAAGTTGTTGTTTTTTTAATTTTATCCCAGTCGGGGAAAGGCAAAGGATCTGAGTCCATACAGCCACGTCTTCCGTATTAATAAATCTTTTTCTTGTTGTATATTTTCAATTC
>NJDC01000710.1:32303-45042 GCA_002245475.1 Calephelis virginiensis | reverse complement strand
AAAAAAAAATTAAGAAAGATGAATCTTCTATATCTATATATAAAAGAAAGTCGTGATAATTAAACCGATTAGCCTGAAAATTGATGGAGAGGTAGCTGAAATCCGGTAGAAGGATATTGAGTAAATTTTATCCCTTCCAACAGTGAGAAATCCAGGAAAAACGACATTTTAATTTTTCCCAATACAAACTGAACGGGCGGAACGAAGTTCGCCGGAACAGCTAGTTTCAAATAAAGATTTTTTTTTGCTCCATATAGAAATTTTCGTCACCTAAATGTCTGCCCCGGTCGGGAATCTAACCCGAGCCTCGCGGTTGGTCGACGGCGTAAGGCGTGTACGCTAACCCCTCGACCAACAAGGCAGTCGAATAATGAAAATGAATATTTTTTTCTCTTTCATGTACCATATGTTCTTCTCGCACTACAAGGATATAAAAGTATCTTCACGCCCATATCCCCGAAGAGGTAGGCAGAGGTACAACCATGGCACCCACGACTAGCCGAAGACACTAAGTCCCACAATGTGGTTGGCCGACCCGGGATTCGAACCCGGGACCTCATGCAGTCAAGTCCAACACCCGGACCGCTAGACCACAGAGGCGACAGCGCTAGTGATGGCCATTATCGTCTGCCAGTCCGAGTAATTACGTTGTAAGCCTATTCATTAAATATTGTATAGAATCAGACGCTACTTTGCGGAATTACATTGTAACAAATGTAGAATAAGCCTTCATTTTGCTAATTCTGCGTAGGTATCTTTTGTAGCGAGAAGTCTTCCAAATGACACAAAATGTAACTAACGTTCTCTTCACAACGTTGGATGGTGGGAGCTTTAGGTAGGGTTGTCACGTGCGAAGTAAGTGACAATTAATATTATTTCTCAAGCTCTTACTTTATTCGTGTTCTGGTCCCGGTGGTGGGTGGTGGGACGTTAGTTAGGCTTGTCACATTCTGTGTTATTTGGAAGAGTTCTCGCCAGAACAGTTACCATGTTTAGGCGGAGTCAGCAAAATAAAGGCTTACTTTCCATCCTATTCATTAGACAAATTACTTTTAAAATTTTTAATCAAGAGCTGACGGTACAAGTAAGACTTCAGACCCCGGTTAGGTAATAAAAGATGTAAAATTGTTTGTAAAATCATATATTTACAAAAATCACAGCAAACCTTTTGTTTATTTTCTATCTTGATGGCATAAAATTTTGTATTTTTCTATGTCATTACATTAGAAGATTATGTTTTGAGATTCACTTAAGGAATGGGTAACCAAATGAGCCAGTGTAGGCGATTGGGGCAGCGTAGGTGATGGGAGCAGCGTAAGTAGAGTAAGTGGCAACAGCGGGGGTCTGCTTGATGTCCAGTCTGGATTGGTGAGAGACGGCAGCAGGAGCGATGTAAGAGGCGATCAATGGAGCTGAACGTTTTTTGATGAAGTGGGTGTAGGTGATGGGAGCCGTGGACACCAGTGGGGTCGATATAATCGGGGTCTTGGCTATGTAGGTGGAGGTCACTAGAGGAGCAGCATAAGTGGTTGGTGTGATGTATGTAGATGGGAACACAAATGGTGCTGACCTCTTCTTGATGAAATGAGCACCTGCCGTGTACACTGGTCCAGCGTAAGAGGTCACCAGTGGAGTCGCGGCGTATGTGGTCGCAATAGGTGCGTGGTAGGTGGTAGCGAGAGGCGTGATGTATCTAAGGGGAGCGGAGTAGGCGGCCACAGCCAAGGGTGCGGAGCGTTTCTTGATCAGGTGCGTATAGGCCCAGGGGCTGTAGGTGACGGGGCTGGAGTAGAACAGCGGCGACGGGTGGATGACACTGCTGGCCGATTTGCTGATGGTGGTTGTCGCAGGAGCCAGGAAGCTCGTGGAGTACACCAACGGAGCGCTGGCCGCCGCCGCAGCAAACAAAGCACACAACACCACCAATTTGAACATCTTGGTCTGTGTTGATCGGATAGCAACTGATGCTCTACAATACTTTGGCGATCTATATATAGAAAGTGATCTCCAAGTGAGAGTTTGTATCGCAAACCGGTGTAGGCTGTCCGGGATGTTGTTGATATTTAACCGAAGCAAGGACGACGAGGGCTAAGCTCGTAAGTTCATCATTGTTCAGATTGTGAACAAAACAAAGGAATGGCCCATTCTGAAGGTTAGCAATACATTTCTTATTTATTTTGCATGGAAGACCAATATAATTATGACCGCCTCGTTGGTCGAGTGGCTAGCATACTTGCCTAAATGCATCGACGTATCGCGAGGCTTGGGTTCGATTTCCGAAGGGGGCAGGCATTTGTGTGATGAACATTTAGATGTCTGCATTTCCGGGTCTGGGTGTTTATTAAATGTATTCTAGTATCTATTTAAGTATTTCTATGTAATAGTATCGTTGACTAATACCCATAACACAAGCATATAATTTGCTTACTTTGGGGTTAGATTCAATTTGTGTAACTTGTCCGGGGATATTTATTTATTATTTATTTAATTATCATCATACAATTGAAAACAGTAACAGAAAATAACTTGTCCTCTCTTAGAAACACATATTAAACATTTTAAAAAATGTCTGGGGCGAAATTTTTTCGTTTTAAAAATTTATAGAAATTTTAAAAAAATATTACCATTTCACTATGATACACAAAACATATCATATAGATAAACATACATATACAGGGCTACTGGTAACTAATGCATAACCTTTCTAAGACGGCTTAAGTACATCAAAAGCAACAACTTTTGTTCTACAACTTTTAGAGAAACGCGAAAAAAGAATTTGGTTCTATATACAAAAAGTTCATCGTCCTCTGACAAAATGTATGGAGAACCAAATTCTTTTTTTGCGTTTCTCTAAAAGTTATAGAACAAATGTTGTTGCTTTCACTGAACCAGAAAGTAAAGAACCTGACTTCGTATTTCATTAGGTGCCACGTCGCTATTTCATTAGGTATTTAACTAGGTGGTAGAGTTTCGCAACAACTCGCCCGGATCGGTACCACCGCTTTATCTATTTCTACCGCCATAACATCCGATGCTTGCCATTGACGTTTTCCGCTTCGGAGGATAGGGGTAGCCGGTAAACTTACTTTTGATCGAATATTAACATCTGGCCTCAGGTTGGCACCGCCCCATTACCACCTTTGGTGTCTCTAAGCGGCGTGATTTTTTTACCATTAGGAAATCATTATGAAGTTCAACTTAAAAATTACTAGTCGGATCATGATTAATATAGGAGCAACTTAGAATAATGACTTGTGTTTTTCTTAAAAAACATATAGAATCGCTTCGTTTTTATTAACCTAGTAAAAACATACAAAAAAAACATTAATTTTAGGAAACCTCCTCGTCTTTCCTTTAGAGAAGGCCTTTACCCTCATGTTGTTTTTCAAAATTTGTTAAAGTTACAATAGATTAGCTATTTATTAATTTTAGAATTTTAACCACTTGATAATTTATAATTTTTAAATTAAAAATAAGCTATTTGAATATTTTTAATAAATTAATGATGATAAATGCTAATATTATGATAGGTATGTACGAGTATGTATTAATACATTAAATAAGAAAGTGAGTTACTACTTAATATTAATTTAATTACAGTGCAATTGAGTTATACCTTAAAACATATTTATGTCTCTTTTCATAGTACAAACAAGCGGACGGTTTTCCTGATGGTCAAAAAATTCGCGCCGCCTATTCGCCCGCTATGTGCAGGGTGCGTGATTTTTTTTAAATATGTTTCCGTGTGTAAAATATCGTTTCGTCGCTATCCCCGTGTAATCGGTATTTACATATTAATATTATTATTAAGTTTTTAACTTATTAATATTATTATTATTAACTTCCTCGTGTCGGTCCGGGCTCGTTTGCAGAATAGACCATCTGCCTTCCTGCCAAGCAGCTCGTAAAAAGCTAGCATAGGCTTACCGTCAAGCACCGTGACATCTAACTAGGTTGTAAAGTTTCGCAGCGACTCATCCGGATAGGTACCACCGTCTTATACATTCCTGCCGTCATAACGTCAGTGCTTGCCGTTGCCGTGTTCCGGTTCGAAGGATAAGGTAGTACACTAACTTTTGCTCCGAGGCCTAACATCCCAGCATTTGGTTGGCAACGCACCATTACCTTCGGTGTCTCTAGGTGGCGCTAATTTCTAACCATCAGGAAATGCGTCTGCTTGTTTGCCTTCCGATGTCATTAAAAAGTGTGGTGTGAAGCTGGTAAACAAACGGTGAAGCATCAATTACGTGAACTCGTCAAGTTCAAGTTCATGGACATTTTAGCGACGGAGCCGGTTATTGCTTCATTATACGGTGCGATGACCGAATTTGAGAACGTTTACGTAATGGCAGCCATTCTTTATCATTAGTCTTAAAAAGAAAATACTGCTGGCAATTCTGTTATGTACCAACTAATCTTATTTCAGGTGAATGCTGTCTTTTTCCAATGAAAGAAAAACAATAGAAAGGAAACATTTTAGACATAGATAAGTCCGGACTTGTGACGTTTTTAATCAACGTCTGTGGAAATGGCACGTACAAACTAATCAGATAGCACTAAATGTGTTTTGACTTTTGTCTTTTTCAATGTTTTCGTTCAAAGAAGATGGCGTTCATTTCAAATTATTGTAATCTCATAAATTCTTAGTTTATCCTTTTTTCACGTAGTAAGCGATGTTGTGGTAGAATTTTGTGGAAGTCAAAAGGCTGAACATCGCTTACTTACTACGTGAAAAAAAGGACAAACTAAGAATTTATGAGATCTTATTTACCAATGACTAAATTGGAATATGCAAGGACAGTCAATTGGAGAAAGAGAGAGAAAGAAATTGGAAAAAGTTCCAGACTCTCATAATTTCAAAAAAATATAATGAAATGGCGACGTGATAATCGAATCGTAGTCGGTTTTAATTATTTCTAGTAGTATTCAAGGCACAAAGTTGTACAACTTATATTATTAGTTGCACTATTCACTAGGACTAATGATGCGGAAAGTTTTTTAATAATATAATAATAATGGACAGCTTTAATAAATTATCAAACTGACATTATGAGAAAGCCAGGAAATAGGGATTGAAATTTCATAATGTGATTATAATTGCAATCTACAGAAGTTAAAAAATTATACCTTAAACTGTCCAAGTATCAACTCTCCCAGAGTTAAAAGTTAATTGGTATTCTTATACATAATCAGTCAGAGAGCTTTTTGCATCTACGTCATGTCATCTCGGCGTCGTAATTTCATATCACAAAATACACGTCATGTGACATTTAACTTGGGACAAGTGAACGCCATAAATATAATTGAAAGGAGAACAAAAATCGGCGAAATAAACAAACAAGCTTTAATTTCATCAAAAGCAGTCCTTTCATGGTCAGCAATACGTTCCTGACAGTGGGAACTCGTATAAAAGGGGACTGAAACATCGAAACTGCATCAGTGTTTGCCATCCCGACGACACAGACCACTTACAAGATGATGAAGCTGGTGGTGTTGTCCTGCGTGCTAGCGGCTGCGACCGCACAATTCTTCCCTGCTGCCCCATGGGCGTTCAGGTCGGCGATCGCCCCATGGGCGTATGCTGGCTACCTGCAGCCAAACAACTACCGTGGACCTCTCTCCTTGGCTCCCGGTCAATCAGCTGATGTTCTCGGCGCTGATGGCCGTCCTCTAGATACCTTGGATGTGAACTTGGACCGTGCTGCTCATTTTACTGCTAAAGCTTTCGAGGGAACGCACTTACTGAAGAAACGTTCCGCTCCCATCATCGCTCCTTACGCCGCATCTTTCGTGACACCTTACGCAGCTCCTCTGGCTTACGCCGCGTATGGCGCACAATACTTGCAGCCTTACAACTACCGCGGACCCCTGTCACTCGCACCTGGTCAGCCCGCCAACATCCTTGGTGCTGACGGTCGTCCCTTAGACACCTTGGACGTCAACTTGGACCGTTCTGCTCACTTCGCCGCCAAGCTCAGCGGTGCTCACCTTCTGAAGAAACGATCTGCACCCATCATCGCTCCCGTGGCCCCCATCGCCCCTATTGCTCCAATTGCTGTCGCTCGCACGCCACTGATCGCCCCTGCCTACACCGCATACTCCTCCCCCGTCTTCACATCCCCCTTTACCTATGCCAACCGTTACCTTCCCTACGCTCAATACCTATAAATATAATTTCTAAATGGACCGACTCGAATAAATGTTAAAGAATCTTACGCAATGTTTATTTTTTTATTAATTTAAAACAACGACTAAGTAGAGATTTCCAAAGGGTATCTTTCCAAAAGTTATGAAAATGATTGGGTTTGAATTAGGTAATGACTTCTATATCATATTATCCAAACAATTTATAAATAAATTGATAGCCAATGAAAATAAGGAGAAAATTCTGAGTTAGATATTTTCTTTTTTTTTATATTGGAAGGCAAACAAGCAGGCAGATATCATGGTGGTCAGAAATTCACGTCACCTAGATACACCAAAGATAGAAATGGTGTGTTGCCAACCTGAGGCAGAGATGTTAGTTAGATCTCGAGCAAAAGTAAGTTTACCAGCTACCTTACCCTCCGAACCGGAACACGTCAACGGCAAGCAATGACGTTATAGCGGCATGAATAGGTAAGGCGGTGGTACCAATCCGGACGAACCGCTCCGAATCTCTACCACCTTGTAAGGTGTAGGTATATTATTATTATTTATGTTATTTTATGTTGCATTACACATAATTTTTTACATTTTACTTAATATTTTTTAATGGTTATTTATGGTACCAAAATACCCTAAAATGGGTTCTTTATAAATTTTGCAGGAATTAGCACAGCACTTTTGTATTTGTTTGTTTGCTTCCGATTATATCGTGGGATCGGAGGCTACTTACACAGCCTCGGCTAATCGTGACACTAGGTACCTACCTTTAAGGGGATAAGGACTTGTAGATTATCACTTACTTACAGATTTTGAATACTATTTTCTTACTTGCTTATATTTTAACCGACTCCAAAAAGAAGAGAGTAATCACTAACTGTTTACGAAAATGATATCGAAGTTATTACATTAAATTTGTGCGTTTTTGGTACTAACTTTGTTTACTTTACTTAAGTTTCATTTACCAACAATGACTTTACATGAGCTTTTACAATACTTTAATAAAAACCCGGTGAATTTGCAAAAACCGCGAGGTTGGCAACATATGTATTAGTAATTTGCAAAAAAAACATACTTCAATATGGTTCTTCATCGTTATCGTACCTTTATGGGATAGGTAGCAAGCCTATCGCTAACCGGGCACATGTCTAATCCCGGGCAACGGTCTTTTTATTAGACAATTGAAAATGTACAATTTCTATTTTTTTTTTTGCGCGACCAGGAATCGAACCCGGGACCTCAAAACCGCTAGCCCACAGAGGCAATCTTTAAACCATCAAAGTATTATTATTGCCAGACATTAATTAGTATCCGCTACCTATCAAATGACGCCTTTTGCATATAATTACTTAGGCATCTCTTAGATTTAATAATGACTAGCTGCTACCTGCGGCTTCGCCCGCGTTTTCACAGAAATCCGGTGTGCGATCGGGATTAAAAATAGCCTATATGTTAATCCAGGTCACAATCTATCTGTCTTCCAAATTTCAGACAAATCCGTTCAGCCATTCGAGCGTGAAAGAGTAACAAACATCCATACATCCATACTTACAAACTTTCGCATTTATAATATTAATAGGATTAAGAAATTAATGGTTCAAGGTTAGACCATAAGCTTTATGTTCATGAAATTAAATGTTTTTTTTTATTTTAAGTTGATTGAATGAAACGTTTATTTTTTTATGATAATGGAGGGCAAACAAGCAGACGGATTGCCTGATGGTAAGAAATTTACGCCGCCTAGAGACACCAAAGCTGGCGCATTGCGAACCTGAGGCCGGGATGTTATGCCTCGAGCAAAAATGATTTTCCCGGCTACCTTACGCTCCGAACCAGAACATGTCAACGGCAAGCATTGGACGTTATGGTGGCAGGAATAGGTATGTTAATTGATAAAAATTGTAACTGGAAGGCACATGTGGAACAGATTTGTAATAAGCTGGATCGTTTTATATTTGCTTTAAACCAAATATGACTCAAAGTGTCTTTAGAAGCAGCGTTATCGGCTTATTATGGATATGTTTCGTCAGTACTTTCATATGGTCTAATAATATGGGGCAACTCCCCACAGATAAAAAGAGTTTTCATAATTCAAAAAAAGTGTATTAGATCCATGTGTAAAATAAAACTAGCTGAAAGTTGCAAACCATATTTTGTAAGTTTAAAAATGTAAACTTTGCCTTGCATGTACTCGTACATTAAATAGTCTCTACATTTGTAAAAGAACACCCCACATATTTTCTCACAAATGCACAAAAAGTAGGCACAAGGGGTAGTAATGCTAAAAATTTATTTGTGCCTAAATGTAGATTAGCCATGGCTAAAAAGTCGCATATTATATGTGTATACAAATATTCAATAAGCTTCCCACTGAAATAAAAATATTACCAGGGAATACATTTAAAGTAACTTTAAATAGATGGCTTGTAAATAAATGTTTATATTCTATAGATGAGTATTTACAAAAATATAATTATATAAATTGAGTTTAAGTGATTAGATAATTATTGATATAATAACAAATGTGAAATGCTTTTTTTATTTAATGAAATTAATATTGATGATATAGGAAATACGAAAATTTTTTTAATAAAACTATTTGAAAATAAGGTAATAATGAAATCTAAATTTTAATAATAGCTATAAAATGAAATTATTGCATGTTGAAGTTTACATTATGAAAATTAATATTTAAATTGAAAATTAATGAAATTTTGCACACCATAATATGTGGTAGAATATGTTAGGCCTTAACATGTTTTATAATAACATTTGTAACACTCATATTCTAATGCAAATATAATTTTGACTTTTGTAGTACCAAGCCGGGCGAGTCGCTGCGAAACTCTACCACCTAGTAGGACGTCACGGTGCTAGTGACGGTAAGCCCATGCTCACCTTTTACAAGCTGCCTGGCAGGAAGGCAAATGATTTATTTTGCAAAGGAGCCTGGACCAACATGGGGAAAAAAGGTAAATTGAAGTTTAGGATTCAGCATAATCATAATCATAATCATCATTTATTGCAGGAAACAGGGTGGTTACTTTGAGATGTTACAAAAACGATAGATCAATCCTATTTCACCATTTCCATGGCATGCAATCATTACAGTCTAATATTTTATATATAAATATATAAATCTATATCAAAAACAATCAATCAAAATTCAATTATGTGCCACAGTTTCAGAATTACCATTTTAAAAATTTTGGTTAAGTTACAAGAAAGAAACAGTTTTCACTTAGTTGCTAACAGAAATAACTTTTGTGTATTATTACAACCTATCTATTTACTTTTGTGTATTAATAATATATTTTTTCTTACATGTCAATTCACATGATTACAATTAAAAACAAATCAATCATATTGTCAAACAAACAAAGAATTATATTAAATGTCAAAAATACAATATTAAATTTGTTAAAAAACAATAAATGTCTATATTTAATAAATCATTTGGTGTGTAATGTCATTAATTAAAATATAAAATTTTGTACAATAATAAGACAATTGAAATAAAGTATTAGTTTACAATGCTTACAATGATTTAATACAATGACTAAAATAATCTTTGACTTTATAATATCCTTTTCCAATAAGGAAAAAGTATAATGCTTTTTTAAAATGTTTCAAATTTAACATTCTCATTTCCTTGGGTAATCTATTGTAAAACTTTATGCACATTACATAACAGTTTTTTGCCATTAAAACATTAGATTTCATAATTGGCATTGAAATTTTGTCCTTATCTCTAACATTAAAATTGGCGGAGTTTGCCATTCTTATAAAAAGTTCAGAATGTTTTTTTACAAACACTGCTGCCTCGTAAATATACATACCAGCCAGGGTTACCAAATTTAATTTTTTAAAATATGGTTTACAGGAGATCAAAGGTGTTATATTACATATGGCCCGTATACATTTCTTTTGTGCCAAAAAACCTTATTTATATCTGTAGAATTACCCCATAGTATTATTCCATATCGTAATTTTGAAGCTACAAGTACGAGACCGTGAGCAGATCTCATTCAGGCCCATTTTCGGTGAAAATTGACATGGTAATAAACATACAAAAATTATAAAACCTTAATAGCACTTTAAAAGTCGTATACACAGGTACCCTAAACGTATTGTAACTTTTAAATTTCAGTTCTAATTACCCTCAAAATATATTCCTTTTTTATTTTTGACTGAAATTCATAATGCTCCTTCCCCTTCCCCTTAAGCCCGGTTTAGTCAAGGCTCCTTTGCAGAATAGACCATCTACCTACCTACCAGGCATCTCATAAAAGGCGAGCATAGGCTTACTGTCACTAACACAGTGACATCTAACTAGGTGGTAGTTTTTCGCAGGGCCTCATCCTGGTTAGCACCACTATCTTACCTATTTATGCTGCCATAGCGTTCGGAGGATAAGGTATAAATTGACATGGTAATAAACATACAAAAATTATAAAACCTTAATAGCACTTTTAAAGACGTATTCACAGGCACCCTAAACGTATTGTAACTTTTAAATTTCAGTTCTAATTACCCTCAAAATATATTCCTTTTTTATTTTTGACTGAAATTCATAATGCTCCTTCCCCTTCCCCTTTAGTCGTTTAAAAAAAAGCCCGGTTTAGTCAAGGCTCCTTTGCAGAATAGACCATCTACCTACCTACCAGGCATCTCATGAAAGGCGAGCATAGGCTTACTGTCACTAACACAGTGACATCTAACTAGGTGGTAGGGTTTCGCAGGGCCTCATCCTGGTTAGCACCACTATCTTACCTATTTATGCTGCCATAGCATTCGGAGGATAAGGTAGCACTAAAGGAAATAACGCACATTTACCTCCCTTAGTATCTCTAGGCGATGTAAATTTCTTACCATCAGGAAATTCGTCTGCTTGTTTGCCTTTCAATGTCATAAAAAAGCTGTCCACAGAATACATATACTTAACAAGTTTTAACAGTATGTATGGTTCTTATAGTTTTGGAAAAAGAGACTGTGACGTACAGACAGACACACAGATATAACAAATCTGTTACCGTTTTTTGCCATTTAGCTACAGAACCCCAAAAAGTAGTTAATTAGCTATCCTTGCTATTCGGAGACGAATCTAAACAAATTAGAAGACATTAAAATAGTTACAGCCGTTCTACAATTACAAGTGTTGTTAACATACTTTCTTATAGATAAGTTTGTTAAGTGTCCCTTTTCTCAAATTCAAAATCGAATCCTATCCATTCAATATTGTAACGGCGAAAGTTTGTCTGTTTGTTTGTTTGTTACTCCTTCACACAAAAACTGCTGAACCGATTTTCATGAAATACAAGGTAAATTGGATTAACACATAGGATAGTTTTTATCCCGAAACAATGTTCCTGTGGACCACGCGGGCAACAAGTAGTATTTAATAATAATAATTATATATTTTATGTACACAAAATGTTATCACTTAAACATAAACACCGAACAACTAAAATAAATTGTATTTTAAAAGTATACATCACCTAATGTTAATGCAAATTAAAACTGTGTTTAATTAAAATAATAAATAATAATAATAAATATCCCTGGACAAATCACACAAATTGAATCTAACCCCAAAGTAAGCAAATTGTGTTATGGGTGTTATTCAACGACTCTAATACATAGGAATACTTAAATAGATACCAGAATAAATTTAATAAGCACCCAGACCAGGAAATGCTGACATCTAAATGTTCATCACACAAATGCCTGCCCCCGTCGGGAATCGAACCCGAGCCTCGCGGTTGGTCGATGTAGTTAGGCGTGTACGCTAGCCACTCGATAGACGAGGCGGTCAAAATATTTGAATAATTTAGCACTGTAAAATTAATATGTGAATTTATAATTTACTAGCTGCCTGTTCCGACTTCGCTCGGATGCTAATTTTTTTTATCATAAATTGAGATGTAAGCTATCCTATCTTTCAAGTTGGATCAAAATGCACATGGTGTGCAAATTTGATTGAAATCTGTTAAGTAGTTTAGAAGTCCATCGTGGACAAATAACGTGACACGTAATATATGAATTTCAAGATTTGTAAGTTTGATTGTCGACAGTAAAGAGTTTATTCATTCGTTCATTAATAACTTGAGACTGTTGGATTACTTAAGTAATGTAGCCAGTAACAAAAATGACCTAAGCTATGTAGTCTGCTAATCAATGACTCTCCGTATGAGCAAAAGGACTTAACCAGCCGCAGCAGCATCAGTTTTCGTCGTTGTCGGGTTCCTGTTCGGAAAGAAGAGTAAATTAATTAACATAAGAAGTTTTACATCCCCATCTCGGACAGGAAAAGCGTCAACATTTAGGATGTGAAAAGAAAATGTGTTTTATACAAACGTAAAAAAAAGTCGCCTCTGTGGTCTAGCGGTCCAGGTGTTGGACTTGACTGCATAAGGTCCCGGTTTCGAATCCCGGGTCGGCCAACAAAAAGAAAATTGGATTTTTCCGATTTTCTAATTTAAAAAAATGTTGGTCGGGATTGGAAATGTGTCCGGTTGGCAATAGGCTTGCCACCTATCACATTGTGGGACTTAGTGTCTTCGGCTAGTCGTGGGTGCCTTGGTTGTACCTCTGC
>NJDC01000710.1:2247-15414 GCA_002245475.1 Calephelis virginiensis | reverse complement strand
AACACAATACAGACCCTTGACCATAAGTTGATACAGATAACGTCCGGTAAGTTACGTGTCGAAATCTATGACATTTTTGGTCTAAACATGAGTTTCTCATAGTTACCAATAGAGGCGCTGTTAAAAGTTTTCATACAAATAATTTAAAGAGACGGTAGCAAGTAGAGTATACTTAACAAGCCGTAAACTCATGGTAATAAGGGCTATAACTATTTATTAAAAACCTAAAAATTCATAGGTACTTCCTAAAGTCCCATAGAGCTGAAATTAAGCATATAAGCTAATCTTACTTATATTATCAATATCAAAGTTTGTATGTTTGTTTGTTTATTCTTCACTCAAAAACTGCAGAACTGATTTTCATGAAATTTGGCACACACACATAGAGGGTAGCTTGGATTATCCCGAAAAAATTATCGTGTGGGACCATTAACCACGCGACAACGACGCGGGAAACAGTTACTATTCGTTTACAAATAACGAAAACATTTTCAAATTCAGAATTTTTACACACCCAAGCATATATTACAAGATGGATGTTTCTGTGTCATAAACAATTCACAAAAAAATAAAAAAAACATTTTCATGTAAAATATTGCCAAGACGAGACCATATGGCTCGCACTGTCAAAGAGTTATCAGAATTAATGTAGAGCCAAGCTTCTTACTCTAAACACTCTAACTTTTTAAGCTATAATTCCACAAATCAGAGTCAAAATATATGGCTTGGCTGTTTCGCTACCGTCACATTGGCATGTGTTGAAAAATGTGTTCACTGAACATTACTGTACGCTGTTATATCATACTCCTTATCCAAATCAGTCAAGCAAATTCTAACTTAGATGTATAGTTTGTTTAGTTAGAGTTTGAAGAGTTGAAGCGTTTAAAATAATAAAAATGAATATTTGTAATTTTACACCAGATTCCGAGAAATCTGATCAGATATTGTTTTTTTTTTGAGTTGTAATAAGTGTGTAAAGTTTCAATTAAATCCAACCTTTAAAATTATGTGAAAAACATGTTTTAAGATTCTGTCACTTAGACATGCAGATACGGACTACGCTAATGAAAGCGTATTAATTTAAAAAAACGACAGGTTGATATTTTGGAATAGTTAGCGAATAATTTTGCACGAATTATTTTAATTATCAGTATGAAAGAACTATTATTTATGTAGTAGAATATAATATTCATTTATCACGCTATCGTACACAAATATGACAAAACGAACATTCGCTCAAGCGCCTTGCGCCGTCTTACGAATTTTTGATCTGACGATCTGACGCGAGTTTAAAAGTTTTAACCCATTCCAAAAAAAGTGCGCGACTTCGCTAAAGAAGTTTTCACTTCAAAAATCCTTTCTTTAGCGTGCTTCATCGGAGTTTGTTACTTCTTCTCTCGTGATCGTCGACGCAATAACAGAGCGTAATCAAAATAACCTATCATATACTGATTTATACCTGTAAAATATTCACATAATATTTATTTAATTGACGGGCCTTAATTGTATTATTAAATAAAAGAATATGTAAGTAACTCTCTTTATATTATTTTGTGAAAAATTCCTAGGATACACAAGTTGAGCAGAGTTACCAGATGTGACCTAAAGGTAGACCATGTCCCCATAGACCAGCGTGAGTAAGACCAACACCAAGAGGAACACCAGCAGCAATAGGAGCAGGTGCGATGTAAGAAGCGGGCACGGTGAGACGAGCAGCATGGGATACGGCGACTGCTGGTGCAATCAGAGGAGCACCCACTATAGACCTCTTCTTCAACAGATGGATTCCAGCGTGGTCAACTGCCCTTGCGGTGTAATGAGCAGCACGGTCCAAGTTCACACTCAAAGTATCCAAAGGCCTTCCGTCAGCAGCCAAGATGTTAGCAGGCTGGCCTGGTGCAAGTGATAAAGGCCCTCTGTAGTTGGGTGCGGCGACGACGGGTGCGGCAGCGACTGGGGCAATTAGAGGAGCTGCCACTGGGGCAACTACTCCATGACCGAGTCCCCATCCGAGACCGAGGGGAGCGAGTAGACTGGGCGCTGCCGCCGCAGCAGCGATCAAGACGGACAACACCACCAGCTTGAACATTGTGGTCTGTGTTGCTATCACTTCAGATAGAAACTGATGCTGGTTCTAGGATTACCCTAGCTTTTATACGATTTGTGTGATACCTTTGTGACGTCAGGTACTATGCAATAAGGCGTTGGTCGGTCATCATACTCGGAAGAAAATGCAAGGGTAGCCCTAATACATTTCTCGTCAGATTATTATAGCCCTTAGGGCGTTAAGAATTAGAAACATCAAACAATGTGACAATACAGAACTCGAGCGCCTTGAACTAGAAGATTTGTCCCTTCACTTTATAAATTATAAATATATAATTTTACCCTTAGAAGTGCGTGTCACAGCGTATCTTTATTTTAATAGCTGCCAATCAGTACCTTATAATTTTGATTTATTAACATGGTCACTGATACTTATAAAAAAATCCACATTTTTTTAAAAATGCAAACAAACAATAAAAAAATAATTTAGCACAATTTAGGATTGTAACGATTTCCACAGTTTCATAAAGAAAGAAATATATACCTTTATTAGGATTAGAACCTATGCAATTCGTCTTTCGCTGGCGATGCTCTTTGAGCTAGCGAAGATTTAATCCATATATAATTTTGTTTAATTGTTTTTATATCAATTAAGTCGTTGTTACTATTTTTAATAACGATTAGTATTTTTTTTTTCAATCAAAAATTTCAATATACTAATTTCCTTAAGACAGGATTTGAACTTGTTCTCTTCGTCTCCCGCTGACGACGCTCTATCTAAGCTACTGAGAACTTAAATCCTAACGGTTTTTTTATTGTCACTTCCTTCTTTTACAAACGATTACAATGCAGTTTTCTAACTACTCAGAGTTGCGAATTGCAAAAAATTAAAAAAAAAATTTTTTTAAATGTCAATTGGTAAAAGATATTTCGTTTTTACCACATCTAAAACGATTTCCCCGTTCTAGCCCGCATCCTTGTATAAAATAGACGATTTGCCTTTCTACCAGGAAGCTTGTAAGAGTCGAGCAAATCAGCCATTATTAAAGTGACTCCTGGTTGTAAAGTGCTGCGTAGGATCCACCACCTTATCTACCCTCGTCACATAATGACAGTGTCTTGTTCCAGTTCGAAGGTTAGGATAGGCATTAGATAGATAGGCATTAAACTCTGAATATAACGACACACCTATAGCATCTTCGGTAACCAAAGGCCACGGTTATCTCTTACACTCGGGAGAGCTGAGTTTATTTGATGTCTCATGCGGCAAAAAGAATTAAATGGCTATCTCAAATCATACAATACATTTCAATTCTACAAATAAATGGTCATTGTCCTTTCCGTATTATAATATTTATTATTTACAGTTAGAAACACAAACAAATTTTTGTAAAATGCTTCTACTCGTATCTCTAATTTTATGGTTGACCCTGCACTATTATAATATAATAAACAACCCGGCAAATTTCATTCACTTGGCACTGATACTCTCTGCGTACTTCACCTGTCGTGAAGATGTACCTATACTTAAGAAGTACAGGTCTTCTTGTCTTCTTTCAAATGTTTCTCTACATTCCAAATTTTAAGTTATTTTGAACCTGTTTATACTTCATGTTATTGTGTCAATCATTTCTAAACTACAAAAATAATGAGTTGGCAACAATATATCAAATGCTTAAAATAATAAAAAAACGAATAAATTAAATCGGACGCGTTAATGAATTAAAGTCCAATTCACATTTTGAATTTGATTCTTCTTTCACGGGATTCTTTTTTGTGGATAAAAACGGGATAAAAAGGGGATAAAAAACGGGATAAAAAGTAACCTTTAACTTTCCTCAGAACATAGAGGACCTTCCTCATCACTTATGACATTTCTTTTCGATCGATTTAGTAGTTTCAAAGTGAAAAGTGGGAGTTTTGGCGCCATTGAGAGAAAAGATGGTCGAAGTTTTTTCATGATTATTGAATTTCGTGTTTATATTGAGTTAAATTAATCAATTTTGGCGGTATTTTGTATAACTTTGTTTAGTGAAAGTGTTCAGATGAAATAATCGGGAAGAAATTACCGTATCATGTATTTCCTCATTGCCGCCAAATCTCAATATATGAGCTTGAGTACGTGACTTTTATTAACGACTTGTAAAATAAATAAAACCCGATTTTAGTAAATCGATTAACTTGATGGAAATTTCTACTTGACTACTAAAGTCTCGCAGTGACTCGCTAGGATTGGTACCACTGCCTTCGACTGTTTTTTATTTTGGTATTTTCATTTAACGGTTCACATATATATATATCTACCTAGTTTTTTTATGATATTGGAAGGCAAACAAGCAGACGGATTTCCTGATGGAAAGGAATTCACGACGCCTAGAGACACCAAAGGTGGTAATGGTGCGTTGCCAACCTGAGGCCAGGATGTTAGGCCTCGAGCAAAAGTAACTTTACCGGCTACCTTACGCTTCAAACCGGAACACGTCATGATGTTATGGCGGCAGGAATAGGTAAGGCTGTGGTACCAATCCGGGTGAGTCGCTGCGAAACTCTACCACCTAGTCAGATGTCACGGTGTTAGTGACGGTAAGCCTGTGCTCGCCTTTTACGAGTTACCTGGCAGGAAGGCAGATAGTCTATTCTGCAAAGGAGCCCGGACCAACACGGGGAAGTTAGAATTAATGAAAAGTAGTGCAGTCTCAGGTACCAGTTTCAAAAGAATTCTTTCTTCAAAGAAAATATCATGGCAATATTTGTTGAAAGTTGCTGTGTGTACTCAATGAAGTACGTTTATCGACAGTGGCGTCCCAATCTATAATCCAAATGGGCGTTAATCGAAGGTGAAGTAACTGACATATCAATCTTAGCATAATTTTTCAATCCCTAAAAGGTATCATTTTCTTATATAAGTCAAACCAATATGGCAGCTGTTCAGTAAAGTTTTTGTAAGCAAATGAAGGTTGAACTTTAGAGTTACGCAACATTGTTTAGGTTGTAACAAACTGCGGTTATAACAACTTTACCCGTCCAATATTGTTGTTTATTTAGTAGTTTATCCACTAAATTCACTAGAAATATGATTTTTAAGTGTCCGTCTATCCGTAAATATGTCATAGCCATTTTGTTATCAAATTATTAAGTAACAGTAAGGTACAGTTGAAACTGTATTTTCTGTGAAACTGATTTACGATATTTTTATTCAAAACTAGTTTGTCTCGGGTTAGCACGAAAGGACATTTTTTAAATAATAAATACAGCTTATGTTACTCAGATAATAATGTTTATGTCTAATACTAAAAAAAATGAAAACAGTTCAGTAGTTTTTTTAATTTATTCGGTACAAACTTCGAAGAATACAAAGTATATTCACGCCTATATCCCGGAAGAGGTAGACAGAGGCACAATTTGAATTCAACAACAACGTAAAAGGGGTTGTTCTAGAAAATGGAGTTGCCGAACAGCAGACATAAAGTACTACACTAAGTACTTATCTGGTAAACTTGAACAATAGACCTTCCCCCCCCCCCACCGCCGACACGTGTCCCACCCATGATTACTTTTAGTATAATTATCTAGCAAATTTAAGGAGTAACTGTACCAACATTCAAATCTACATGAATTAGTTGGTCTGCATTCCTTAACTTTCCCAGACTAGTATACTGAAATTGGAAACAATTAACGGATATCTGACACAAGATGTATAGACCGGAATAAAGTGAGAACCCAGCATGGTTCTTTGAATACTTGCATCATTTTAAGTGTAAGCGAAATCCGTCTTTCGAAATCAAAAACAGACAGTCAAACATACAATATTTGAATGTCCAATATATGCATTTCGAAGATATGAGGCCCTACAAAAATAGATGTTTAATTAATTAATGAATAATTAATAGTAAATAAAAACGAACTCCAAATATTCCTTCCAAATGACAAAGAAGGGTCAAAAATGTTATAAAAAAAAGTATCTTCACGCCCATATCCCCGAAGATGAAGGCAGAGGCACAACCAGGGCACCCACGACTAGCCGAAGATACTAAGTCCCACAATGTGATAGGTGGCAAGCCTATCGCCAACCGGGCACATATCCTATCACGAGCAACATTTTTTTTTATTAGAAAATTGGAAAAACCCAATTTTCTTTTTGTTGCCCGACCCGGGATTCGAACCCGGAATCTCATGCAGTCGAGTCCAACAACTGAACTGCTAGACCACAGAGGCGATAAAAATGTTATAAACTAATAACTACTGAGAACTGAAGTTAGGTCGACCTACACCGAGCTGATAATAGGATGAAACCGGGTTTATAACAAATTTGGTATATCAGAAAATGTTTTAAAAATGGGTTGCCTAAAAAATCCTGGACAATTTATTTTTATTTTTTAAAATGTTTCTTTTATTAATTACTTGGTGCAACATTAAGATTTTATTCCGACTTAAAGTAGGTATAACTCGAAGTTGCAGAAGTTTGGTTGCCTGTTATTTATCTGAATTGCCTGGTATAAACACATAATTGTCGATGCTAGTTACTTTCACAGGATTGAATAATAGAAAACATATTTCGACATATGTGCAGTTTTAATACAATTTTTATTGCAACTTATGTTGATATATAGAGTCACCTGAAAAAAAATTGGAAACAAAAAAAAATTAAATAATTAAAATTATTCGGCCCAGGATTTGTTTAGGCAACCCACTTTTAATATGAACGCTAATATGCTTACTTGACTATAAAATATGTTTTATTCAATTATCAGCTCGGTGTAAGTCGATGTTGGTTATGATCTTCTACTATATAAATAGGCGCAATTAACAAAATAGCATTGATAAAATGTAATAGCATTATATATACAACATTTAGATTGAAGTAAGTAAGATTTGTTTGTTGTTTTTTAATTTTATCCCAGTCGGGGAAAGGCAAAGGATCTGAGTCCATACAGCCACGTCTTCCGTATTAATAAATCTTTTTCTTGTTGCATATTTTCAATTCATGTCTTCCGTATACATTTTTTTATTTCAGTCATTAGTCATTAATTTACAAAGTCATGTCTGGTCTTGAGTAAAACGGTGGTTTCGTTACACAAGCTCGTCTATGAGATTTGGCGGCAGCGAGGAAATTGACGTTACACTAATTTCTTCATGATTATTTCATTTGTGCACTTTCACTGAACAAAATTAAACTAATTCCCACCTAAATTAACCAATTTTACTCATGTTTTACACTAAATTCAATAATTGTGAAAAAAATACGACCATCTTCATTCACGATGGCGCCAAAACTCGAAGTAAGTAAGAATTAAAAATTGTTATAAAAAGGAAATTAAAGTTATAGAATCAGAAAGAACTGAATCAATCAATCAAGAATTTAAAAAAAAATTAACCAAGAAGAATTGCCAGCCTTAACGCAAAATGCTTAGCAACAAAAAGTGTTACTTTGATGTTAAATCACTTAAGGTTACTTATCTAGAAAAAAAAAGAAATTACATTACTACTACTGTTAGTAAACAGAAAATAGACTAGACGCAAAGAAAAATACATCCACAATCTAAGCAGGACGAATGAAGGTTGGATACAGTTTATAAAACAGCTGTGTTGCCAACCGAAAAGGCACACGTACAGTAATAATGACAGATGAGTTTTCTCTACACTCTGCAAATAGAATATTCTTGGGGAGTCGTTCAGGTCATTTGACATGTCAATGCCCTTTTAACAAAACAAAACCCTCTGACCCTTCTCCCTATCATCGCGTGTTACTGACAACATTGTAATTATTATTGCTAACGTAACACATGCCAGTTGCCAAATAATATAGACAGGAGCCTCTACCATGAGCTATATGTAACATTCGATAAATTGCGTATCGAAATCGAAAGCGGTTTCGATCGGGAAATTTAGATCTCTTAGTAATTGTTCCGACGAACTTCGTTCTACTCATTCAGTTTATGTGGGGAAAATTAAAATGTTTTTTTCTGTCATCTTTGCAGTAGAAAGATAAAAAGTATTCTTTGTTGCTAGTGGTTCTAAGAAAAACATATAATTAATGTAACTTCACGACTTTCTTTCATATATAGAGTAGAGGCGCTGTTCAAAGTTATTCTTATTTTAGTTTTGGGCATGAAAGTTATGCTATAAGTTGAGTCAAACTTTGCATCAAGTTATGTTGTAGTGTTTAAATTATGCGCTTCGGCTATGTTCATCAAGCTTCGGAAATCTGAATGTGTTTTAAATATATCTATGTAGAGTTGTTATTACACATAATTAATCATTTCGCTTAAATTTAGATTAAGTCACTCAATTTAAAAATAAAAGTACAAAGTGTGAAAAGAGTGAAAAATGTAAAGCCGAAGCGCATAATTTAAATAGTAGTACTTATACCCTTTTTAACATAATCGACGAAATATTTGTCATCAAAGAAAGTCATGTCAGGGTCTTGCGTAAAGCGGTGTCCTCCTTTCTCAAGATCATTTAGTAAGATTTGGTAGAGACGAGGAAATAGTTGATACACTAGCTTTTTCATAACTACTTCACTTGTGCTCTGTAACTGAACAAAATTGTATAAAATGCCACCACTTTTTTATGATAGTAAAGGCAAAGAAGCAGACGGATTTCCTGACGGTAAGAAATTCACTCCGCCTACAGATACGAAAGGTGGAATGGTGCGTTGCTAACCTGAGGACGGGCTGTTAATTACACGTCAACGGCAATCACCATGACCATAATTGAATAATTTTCCCTTAATATTGACACCAGAATAAATATTACGAAATAACTAGTAGACGCCATCTTTTTTTCGATGACGCAAAAACTCTTGCTAAAAATTTTCAATAATTTACGGAGACACTAATGAATAATGCACCGTAAATTCAAAGTAAGGGCTCAGAGACCTCCTTTGAGATCATAAAGTCTTCTTAAATTAATTATGAAACTTTGAACAGCTTCAATACTGGTGAATACTGGTGAATTAGACCAAAAGTGCTGTAGATTTCGAAATAATTACCAAACGTATTATACGTATCTATAGCAACCCATGGTAAAGGCTTTGCCCTTTGCACGTTAAGCGTTAGAGTTAAATGCTCCGATGCTTTTTGTTTATTTTCTATCTGTCACATGCCATTTGCCATGTAATTTTTTTCACTTAATTTTGCAAATGTTTGCTCGGAACGTAATTATTTCCACGCCTGTGTCCCTTATAAGGTAGACAAAAGTACACTAAACACACCCACGCTGAAGATGAAGGTGCTAAATCTTAAAAAGTGATAGGTGCGCACTGGGCCATTATCCAATCTTGGGCAACGTTGTTTTATGAAAATTAAATATACATAATTTGAGTAGCCCGACTCGGGAGTCAAACCATGATCTCGAATCGTTAACGCCAATACTGCACCACATCAACACAGTGGCGTATTTATCTGTAGAAATTTTAAAGAAAGAAAAAATTTCGCCCCAGACAGGATTTGAACCTGTAACCTTTCGTCTCAAGCCGACGAATGCTCTAACCAATTGAGCTACTGTCTGGGGCGAAAAAATTTTTTTCTTTCTTTAAAATTTATAGAAATTAATCCCAAGCACAGGGCAAGTGCTAAAATGAAAATACATTATCTGTAGAAAGTTTATAAATAAATTTAATAAAGCTGCAAAGTGCGAATCGCCCATCTAGGGTTCCGTAGCAGTAATCATGATATAAATGTTTTATTATACGATGATAGCGGTTTACATTTCTTCTGCAATGTGCGCGAATTTATTATATTAAAGACATTGTATTAAAAGGCTTGTATGTTAAATACCAACTTGACCAGCGAGGTGCTCATTAAATATTTAATTTAATGAATTCAAATAGAATAGGTATCTTGGTAAGCTAGAATATTTTTGTAACATCTTTTTTAATATACATATTCCGCAAATTAACAATTTTCATTTCAAAGTAAAACAGAATCACAGCAAATGTGTTAAAAAACATGGGTTGTTTTTCCTTAAGATTCTCAAAAACCATCACTAACTATTGCATTGGGTACTTTAAAATATAGCCAACAATTCCGAAACGATCAAAGATGATGTCGTCAATATAGCCAAAATGTACATATTATTAAATGTAACACAAAAGCAACTGGTTAGACCATGATAAAATTATTATGGAACCACCTCGGAATCGTGATATATCTTTAAAAAAAGAACAATTAAAATCGGTTTGTTATTGGCAAAGTATCCTTACAAACATACAAAGAAAACATACAGGCGAATTGATAACCTCCTCATGTTAAGGATTCTGTTGAAAAAACAACACGTGGTTGGTCTTAATTGATGCCTTCGTTGCTTTATTTTATGACAAGAAGTAACTCATGGCTGCACTAGTGTTTGAGGTAACTTATACGCTGGAACCCATTTACACATCGGGATAAAAATTACTAAGCTCTCCCACGGGAACATATTTTCACAAGGGGATAAAAACCAAAGTCGCTGTCCAGCATTCTACCCCCAGATAAAAAAAATATTACAAAACATCGCTCAATCGCAACGTGATTTGTTGTAAAAATTAGTGCCACTTTCAGATATGGCAACATTCTCTAGTTGCATTTAGAGTGAAAAAAAATATTTTTAATACAGGCGCATGAGTTTTTTTCTACAATCAAGCTCAACTGATATTTATAACTTATTACTTAAATGCCATTGTTTAATAAACAATACAAATGTGTCCTTTTTTACTTATAGACACACTAACTAAAAGTCGAAAGTCTACTTAGAAAACAGTAATTTAGTTAATTACTGCCGGTTCCTCAACTCAGAGAAACGTAATACGCATGTATAAGCATTCGTAGTTTCCTCAAAAATAACGGAGCGTTACTCACAATTTCCAAAAAATGTTAAGAGTTAACTGTCGAAAACGAGTAACAGTTATTAGATCTTACTACTTCTTCAAAATACTACCATATGTTATCAAAGTGACTTAAAAAAATAAATAAAATGAAAAATAGTCATTGTAGATTACGAGAACTTTTTTAGAAAAAAGAATACCAAGTTTCTCTATCTCTTGGTTTTATGAACTTTATACTTTTACATATTTAACATCTGTCACTAATTAAAACAGTACCTAAATGGAAAAAAAATAATTTAAGGGCTCCTAAAACTGACAGTGCGTACTTTGTACCCAATCTTGCAGCACATTAAGGGCGAGTACGCATTATAGACAATATAGATGAGATGAATTTTGTCGATGTAGTTGTTTCAACTGCTATTGAACCAGGTTGAACCCGGTTCAATAGCAATGTGTAAAGTAGACCATCAAGTATCAACCTCTTTGCCAGGTTTATAGATCATAGATTAAATGGGCGTGCAAAGCGAGCATGGGGGTACAAAGTATCGTCCAGCATCTAACCCGGGTGGGGCTTAAATATAAAAGAAGTTTTTCTAACTAGCTGTAATGGCAAACTTCGTTCCACCCATTCAGTTTGCATGGGAAAAATTAAAAAATTGTTTTTCCTAGTTTCCTCGCAGTTTTTTCCCTTTTTCTTGACAATTTGAAACTAAAATTAGCCAAATCAGTTAATTCGTTCCCGAGTTTTAGTGAGACTAATAAACAGCAGATATCGAAAGGCGACATGGCGACATATATTAACGTATAATAGGACTCAAAAAGATAAGTAATTAATATTAAATCTTTATTACTTTTTACCAGTTTTGAAATCTGTTTTTATTAACATAGTTATTTTTATCAGAATATCAATTACTAACTGCTCCGACGAACTTCATTTCACCCGTTCAGTTTGTATGGGAAAATTAAAAATGTTGTTTTTCCTGGTTTCTTCGGAGTTGAACGGGATAAAACCGGGTGTCCTGGTTTCAAGCTACACCCCTAACAATTTTAAGCCAAATCAAGTCAGCCGTCCTTCAGTTGTAAATTTTCCCCGTGTTGGTCCGGGCTCTTTTGTAGAATAGACCATCTGCCTTCCTTGCCAGGCAGCTCGTAAAAGGCGAGCATAGGCTCACCGTCACTAACACCGTGACATCTGACAAGGTGGTAGAGTTTAGCAGCGACTCGTCCGGATTGGTACCACCGCTTTATCTATTCCTGCCGCCATAACGTCATGACGTGTTCCGGTTCGGAAGGTAAGGTAGCCGGTAAACTTACTTTTGCTCGAGGCCTAACATCCCGATTTGGTGTTTCTAGGTGGCGTTAATTTCCTAAAATCAGGAAATCCGTCTGCTTGTTTGCCTTCCAATATCATAAAAAAATAGTGTAACTAACACGACTTTCTTTTATCAATAATATGTATAAATACTAGCCATTCCGGCAAACTTCGTTGCTCTCATTCAATTTCTATGCAAAAAATAAAATGTTTTTGTTTCTAATTTCACCGCAGTCGAACGATACAAAAAGTATCCTATGTCCTTTTCCTGGTTTCCTGGTTCTTAGCTAGCCATCCATATGTTTTTCGCTAAATCAGTTTAGACGTTCTCGAGTATTATTGTAACAACACGACTTTCTTTTATATGTAAATGTAGAGTAGATACAGATTATTGTAGAATCTAGGTATCTTAAATAAAATGACGGTATTAACATAACATGATTTTCTATTAAAAACTGGAACTTATTGTAATAGCCCATTTTTCATAAATTACCTTCCGAAAAAAGCGGTAATATAAAAAGGCTTTGCATTGTAAACATTCGGTCAACGACCGTTCCGGTAGGCGTAAAACGAACCAGACGCTTTACATAAAAAAGTAAAAGCCTATGATCGTTACTTTGTGAATTAAAATTTTGCGTTAGAGATTAAGGAAATTAAACATAAACAGCCATAAATGGAATATAAATATTTATTTGATGAATTTATTAGCGGTTAGTGATATTTGTCAAAAAAAATTCTATAATGGCCCCAGACGTGTCTCTGTTTGTGTGCATATAAATGTGCTTGTGTGTGTGTGTAAGAATATATACGTAATAAAATAGCCCCCAAACAAAACCTATCCGTAAATTATAGAATGTACCATATCGATCACGTTTCCTTTTAAATAAAAAAAACGTCGAAGTCGATCTTTAGTGCTACAGACACGCACACACACACACATACACAAACACACTAAACACACTCACACACACATACACAAACACACACACACACACACACAAACACA
>NJDC01000709.1:0-12130 GCA_002245475.1 Calephelis virginiensis | reverse complement strand
AAAACTAGTAAATTTGTAAATAAAATAGGAAAAACAACACGTTGTTTTCTCAGAAAAAATGTTATTAGCTCTTGATTGAAAAGAAGTCTGCCATGTGGGCAATTCATAAATAAAAATTACCTTTTAGAAAATTTTATTATATTTTGTTAAAGTTAGGAAACGGACGTGGGGTATATCTCTATTTTCATCATACATTATTATGATATATTGCTTCCCTTCCACTTAAACTTCTTTGTAGACATTGCAAGAAAGTTAAGCAGTTTGTAACAGAAATACCAAAGATGTAACAGAGAGCTAGCTTCGTATTATATTCGCGCATCAAATGTGATTTGGTCGATGATTTTACGAGCATCATCCTGAACTTAATTTGAAATTTTTTCGGTGTAGAGACGACTATTTTTCCGCTAATGGAATGATATGGTATTTCGAACCTCTGCCAATTTTTTATTGCCTACATAAGGCGAATGCTTGATTTTTTCGGGTTCTGTTTTTCGATATTATTTGGTAGACTTACTTGTGCAAAATTGTTAGAATTCAATCACCTTTAGTTTATCACTCTAAGAAAATCTGACATGATAAGTATGTAGTAAGTTTTCCCCTTATTTGTCAGTTACTTTTGTGTAGAATAGAGCATTTACCTCCGTGTTGGAAGCTCGTAACAGGCAGGCGAGTATAGGTTACATGAGTCATTAGCAACTAGACCACTGATAATAGAATATTGAGCAGCAGTATGGCCAAATACTACTCCGCCGCCATAATAATAGTGTCATGTTTCGGTCTGGAGGTAAGGGTAGTTGATTAACTTGAACATTGCTTGCACACAATACTCTGACTACCACCATCAGATTTTTACCACCAGGAAAGTTGTGTGCTTATTAGCTATCGTGTGCCAAAAGAAATATATATAACGTACTCGGTAATTGCGTAGTATTTATAGAATTAGAAGTATTGTGATAGGTGGCAAGTCTGTGGCCGACCGGGAACATAATATCAAATTGCGGGCAACGTTATTGTTTGTGGAAAATTTAAAATATACATTTTCTATGTTTTTTGTTGCCGGACCCGGGAATCGAACACGGGACTGAAGAAGTCCGAAGCCAGATCACTAAACCACAGAAGCGTAGTATTTGTAACGATATAATACGAAGCCGACAGTCTGTTTCTGTATAACTAAAACTAGAATGAGTTATGTGTATCTTTGTACTCAGTACATTATTAGCTTGAGGAGGACTTTTATAGACTCCCAACTTGAATATGAAATATTTTTAGATGATCTTCTTCAATATTTTCGTACGTAATTTAGTTTAACAAAATTTATTCACTTATTTTTTATAGCATTAAGCATGGGTAATGTTTTCCAAATGTATATAGTGTATATTCGACACATTTTAAAAGCCCAAAGGGTTTACGAGTTAAAATATTTGCAGTGTCAGTAGATAGTAATTGATAACAACAGACAGAATGAAATAGATTGGTTCACTTAGGTAAGTAGAAGTACCATGAATAGTTACAAGACCTTAACCTTATGTATAACCTTCCAAAAGCAAATAAACAAGAAACTGTTACCTGCTGTTTTGACAGGTTTTCAATATCGAAGTTTCTGCAAATTCTTTATAGCTCCAAACATTTTGTAGAAGAGTAGTAGTTATAAATCTCCAAAACCTGATAAATTACAAAATCCACTATGGCCTAAATTTATTTTATGCCTGTAGTGCTTGTGTTCGCAGGAGCATAAAAATTGGGACACAGTTTATGTGTAGGAGAAGTGCAGAACGCTATTATTTTTCAATAATAATGCTTATAAAGTACATTAAATCAATAAATAAAACATTACCCACATTACCATGCATTTAACACACACAAACAAATATATTGATGATAACGATAAAAGATCACAGATGGCGCTCTAAAAAGTTTGGAAACAAAGTAGTTGGTCTTGATAAATGAAGACGGCGTTCTTATCAACAAGACATTATAATTTATTATGGTCGAATTTCGACCAAAGGGCGACCACTAGTGCTAATAATTATGTGATCCGAAGCAATAATACTACCGGATGTTGCCCTCCTAACGAATACCTGTTAGGTTACTCTTGAATCTCGATATCATGCGGATTGGAAATTGGAATCGCATATGTCATTTTAGGTACTTTTGAACACAATACTAATTTATGATTTTTGTACTAATAAAATCAAAGAATCCGATAAAATAACTTATTGTTTACTATTAACGTTAATAATTCGCCAGTATTGTGTTCAAGAGTACCTAAAATTACATAATCGATTCCAATTTCCAATATTGCATGTATCGAGGTTCAAGAGTTACTCTACTGATCTATGGATGGCATTAGAAGCTAGCCATATGAACTCCTAAAGTTCCTGACATTATCTTATCGTGTTTGGGCTTATTTGTTATATATTGAATTTCTTAAGTCTGCTTATTAAAATATCCTAAACGAAATATAAAAACTTTTATATACATTTTCTGTCCAAAAATAATATCTTTAGTAAAATTAAATATCTTAAAGAAAAGAAAGAAAAACTTTAAAAACAGAATAAAACTTATCACACATTACTAATAAAAATAAACTACTAAAAATCTAATCTAACTCTAAACATAAGGAACTTAAACAGCGTCCAAAAAAGTGATAGTAAGATATAGAGACAAAAAGCATCTTAACGCCCATATCCCCGAAGCGGTAGGCAGAGGCACAACATTTTTTTATTAAAAAATTAGAAAAACCCAATTTTCGTTATGTTGCCCGACCCGGGACCTCATGCAGTCAAGTCCAACAACTGAACCGCTAAACCACAGAGGCGACCACAGATATAGAGACAGAGTGTGGTAACATGAGTCACCCAAGGTTTTACTTGTACTTGTAGTATAACTCAACACTGGTTATCACCTTTCCCCATCTGATAAATACAGTCAACAGCAGCTGACAACACAAACACAATGTTTACTCTCAATTTTTAATCCATTCGTTCATTCAAAGTCGTACGCAACAGGCAGTTCAATCATTCCAACCAGATAACTCAGTGAAATGTCGCTTGATGTAATACGACAAATTGAAATACGACTCTTCTATCGTTAGTTACAAAAGGGAATTTTACGACGTGGAGATATCACGAGACATTCTCTAGCGATAATGCGGTTGGGTGTTAAAGTGATTTATCATGCTGTCTAACATTCAAGAGAAACTTACATAATAGCAATCCGCTACGACGAAGTTAAGTTCAACTTGTAAATAGTGTGTTCACATCGTGTCCAACTAGACAAATGAAGTTAATCAGCAAAAAAATAACTTCTTTAAAAAAATCGACTTCAAAACTAAAAAGTAAAAATAATAAAGATTTAATATTAATTGTATATTTTGTAATAAAAAAAAAATGTTGCTCGGAATAGGATATGTGCCCGGTTGGCGATAGGTTTGCCACCTATCACATTGTGGGACTTAGTATCTTCGGCTAGTCGTGGGTACCCTGGTTGTGCCTCTGCCTACCTCTTCGGGGATAAGGGCGTGAAGATACTTTTTTTTTATTAATTGTATATTATCTATTATTTATTATTTCTTTTTACTAATATGTTAGAAGTGAAGTTAAACTAATCACAATCAGAATCAGAAAAATCTTTATTCACTTGAACCATACAAGTGGTATTTGTGCGTGTCGACATTTTATTAAATTACCACCGGATCGGAATAATAATAATTATATTATGAGTAAGTATTGAATTGGCTTGGCTCCGACTAAGACCTATTAGTAAATAGCACACATAAATAATAGGTGGTATACAATTAATGTTAAATCTTTATTATTTTTTACTTTTTAGTGTATTGCTGATATAATTTAGTCACCTAACTGATCAATTTTACTTGCAATATTTGATTTTATTTTATAAAAGTAGACATCGGGATAGGTAAAAGTAGATAAAAAATGCTTAATAAAAACTAAAGAGCCTACCTGAAAAAAAATTTATAGGACTAATTCGAAACTATTACGTATCAAACAAAAAAAGAACTACGTAAATAGGTTCAGAAACCTCAGAGGAATCGGTGTACAAAAAATATATACCGGCCGAATTGAGAACCTCCTCCTTTTTTAAGTCGGTAAAAAATACATCTTATATAGTACCTACCAATCTATTTTTATTTTAGCACTTGTCAATATTTTCACAAAAAAAAATAAGGACGGAAAAAATCTCATGTTGAATAGGATTTAAACTTTCAACCGTTTGTTTCGCCAACGTGGCGGTCAATAATGTTACTTTGCCCTTGTAATGACTGTAACATGCTTATTTGTTTAGGATCTGTGACATATCTGTAATATGTAGCAATCATTTTTTTAAAAAATAATTTATGTAGAGATTTAATCTCATTGCTGTTTTTTTGTTATATGTGGTCTAGCGGTTCAGTAGTTGGACTTGATTGCATGAGGTTCCGGGTTCGAATCCCGGGTCGGGCAACAAGAATAAAATTGGAGATTTTCCAATATCCTAATAAAAAAAAGTGTTGCTCGGGATAGGATATGTGCCCGGTTGGCGATAGGCTTACCACCTATCACATTGTGGGACTTAGTATCTTCGGCTAGTCGTGGGTGCCCTGGTTGTGCCTCTGCCTACTTCTTCGGTGATATGGGCGTGTAGATACTTTAGATATACTATTTTATATACATAGATATTACTATAAAAAATATGAAATTTTCTTTGTTTACCATTTTTCCCACGTCACATTGGAGCTATATAACGATAAAAAAAGTGTGGAAATAGGACGTTTTAGAGTTAAGTACATAGGCTACCTTTAATCCCAACATTTAAATATGTCTATTAAGTAGGTGTATAAAATAGTATATGTGTATAGGAGTTATATGTTTTTACATTTTCTTTGTTTACCATTTTCCCATGTCACATTGGAGCAATATTACTATAAAAAATTGTTAAAATTGGACGTTGGAGAGTTAAGTACCTAGGCTACATTTTATCCCGACATTTAAATAGTCTATACGCGGGAGTAATATTTACAACCAACAAACCCGAAAAAGATTCTCTTTAAAGGAACTTTTCAAACACTTTAATGATGTCTTCAGACAGTGTTTATTTCACAAAGGTTTTAGATTTGAATTGTTTGGACGAACGTTTGAAAAGCTCCAAAAAGGGTTGAATTACTCAGAACAAGCAGATGTTTATATATACTATTACGATAAAATAGAAGATCTTTATGTTTGTAATGATTCCTTTAACCAGTAGTGGGATTACAAAAAAAATACATTTTTCATTGGGTATCTTTATTACTGACAAAAAGGTAGAAGGTTGTAAGTATCACGTATATTTTTGGGTATCTTTATTACTGACAAAAAGGTAAAAGGTTGTAAAATTATATATTTTTGGGTATCTTTATTACTGACAAAATGGTAAAAGGTTGTAAATATCTTGTATATTTTTTATTTTCTAATATGCTAGTTCAAGGTTGCTTAGAAAAAAAATACTGTTTACCTGTCAAGCAACTTGTAAAAGAAAAACGACGGGTTTTTTTAGCATGAGCGAGTAGTCTGTTTTGTCAGGGTTTATGGCAAAGCGTTAGCATCCTCTGACTCACGTAGCTCATTCACTCATGAAGCCAAGAATCATTTCGATCGCCTTAGCCTTTTAACAAAAAAAAAACCGAATTGAAATCGGTCCATCCATTCAAAAGTAGTGATGCCTCAGACAGACACATACATACACACAAACACTTCAAATTTATAACACCCCTCACTGTTGGTCGGGGGTTAACAAAATCCCTTATTTTGTATCAGGGGTTCAGGTTGCAACAACGCATCACAATTGATTAGGATATACGATGCAACAGACAAATAAATATATACACACAAACAAGCAAACTTACAACACCTCTCTTTTTTGATGTGCTTTAGAGGAACCGCAAAGATTACAAACATATATAATACTGTTACTTTTGAACTATGATTTATAAGCTACTTCCCAGTTCATATATCAGGTTCTTGTTATCAAGACATCTAGTTAAAGCGAATGGCATAAGTCCAAACTCGATGAGTTTATCAGCAGGTATTTCAGGGTTACGTCTCCTATCTTTGTGCTTCCTAATCAAACCAGCTAAGTTGTTCAATCACTCGTTAGGGCTTAAACTGTTAGGTCTCTCTTATGATTGAAAGTGAAGTAAATATCTATAATTTGACTAATATCCATTCCAATGTTTATGAATGAGCTGCAAATGAGCTGATGAACTTGAAAGCTTGGACAGATATCTGTGATCTAGAGGTCCAGGTGTTGAACTTGACTCCATGAGGTCATGGATTCAATTCCTGGGTCGGGCAACAAAAAGAAAATGTGGTTTTATAATTTTCTAATAAAAATGATATTTCTCGGGATTGGATATGTGCCCGGCTGGCGATAGGCTTGTCACCTATCAAATTGTAGTACTTATTGTCTTCGGCTACTCGTGGGTGCCCTAGTAGTGAAGATACTAGATCTGATTAAACTTTAGCTAAGAACCTTCTCGATCACATCACTTTCAGACAACAAAAACGCATCGTTTTGGGGGTTTAAAATATAAAAGGACATTCTTCGGTTTGACAAAACAGATATACTTAGAATGTAGATGGATGTAGATACCAAGAGGGCCCCAAAAAGGTTGAGAAGGAGTTTAAATACCTATCTGTAAATCCAGATTAAGCTCTTTATTAAATTTATTTTGGAATCTATTAATTATTTTTTTGTATTAGGTCTATAATAATAAATAATAAATAAGTATCCCTTGACAAGTCACACAAATTGAATCTAACCCCAAAGTAAGCAAATTATAATATGCTTGTGTTTTAGGTGTTAGTCAATGATACTAATAGGGTTGTTTCGCCAGATCGCATCCACTTAGTGGAGTTTCCAGGTTTGAGGTAAAATATAAAAATGTTCTAGATCTAGTTCTGAATTAACTAATATTGTAACTCAGCCGTAGTATAGTCTATCTTAGGGTGAAACTAAGTTTTAGCCAAAATGTCTAGTGATTATTTTTTAATAATTAAAATAATCGAAATAAGACGATTTCGCCAGTTTGCGTCCACAAAATATAGATCGCATCCACCCTTGGACCAGTTTGCGTCCACCAACTTATAAAGGGGTTAAGGGGAGATTTTATTAAGAAAATTTATAAAAATGTTGGGTTTTAAGTCTTTCTTTATAAAAATACATATGTCCACGCCTAGTTCCTTACTGGGTTGGCAGAGAATATCGAATACCAAGCGTCACTAGCTTCCTTCACATTGATTACTTTCTTCATACAAAAAAGCTAGTTGTGGAGACTGTGATGGCAAGAGTTGGCCCTGGGCTAAATTGTCCATGGAATGTCAACTTAGGTCTCCCCCGGTAACGTCTAGTTTACGAGGTATCTGTACGATTTCGAGGTACTATTAGTAGACCCTAAAAAGTAATTTTACCACCCCTCCACATAAAACTTGGTTTGATCTCTTCTTATCTTCACGCCCATATCCCCGAAGAGGTAGGCAGAGGTACAACCAAGGCACCCACAACTAGCCGAAGACACTAAGTCCCACAATGTGATAGGTGGCAAGCCTATCATCAACCGGGCACATTTCCAATCCCGACCAACATTTTTTTTATTAGAAAATTGGAAAAATCCAATTTTCTTTTTGTTGGTCGACCCGGGATTCGAACCCGGACCTCATGCAGTTAAGTCCAACACCCGGACCGCTAAACCACACAGGCGATTACTTATTAACTTGGTTTGATGAAAAAAAAATCAAGGCTATGAATAAAGAGGGAGATCGATTTTTATATTTGAAGACGGTATTTTACAGTTAAGTGACATAAAACTCAAAGAAGGGATATTCGTAGGCCCACCAATTCGCACGTTGATGAATGATCCGAATTTTGAAATAAAACTTACTTTCAAGGAACTCGATGCCTAGCTATAACTAAAAGCATTTGAAAAAAGGTTTTTAGGGAATCATAGAGCTGACAATGCGGAACAGTAAGTAAAACATGTTAAAAGCATACAAAAAGTTGGGTTGCATAATGTCGTTGAAAATTCACTTTCTTCATTTCCCCTTTTTATTCTTTCCATCCAATCTTGGTGCTGTTAGTGGTGAGCAGGTTGAGAGATTCCTCCAAGATGTAAAGAAACTTGAAGAACGATTTAAAGGCCGTTGGGACACAACTATGCTAAGCGATTACTGTTGGCGTCTTAAACGCGAAGATCCTTCAAACTTCAAACTTCAAACTTATTTATTTTGTAAAAATAGGGTGACATATGATGTTACAAAAAATACATGCGCTTATTCCTATTTTGCCAATTTACTGGCGTACAAAAAATATTACTTTTCTTCAGAATCAATCATAGACCTATAATAGGAGTTTAAAATTAACAACACATGTCAAATTACACAGAACATCATCATTATAACTGAAATTATTAAAAAATAAATAAATAAATAAATACTAGTTTCCATATTGTTGTTAATTATTCTACATGTTGTCATAATAGTAATATGAATAAAAAATGTCAAAAAGAAATAATAATAATTGTAATAATAATAAAAACGTGATAATCTGATCTACATCTTGTCTTTAAAATAATCTTTTACTGAGTAGAAACATTTGTCATTCAAGTACTCATAAAGCGTTTTTTTAAATTTATTAATTGGGAGTGTTTATAACTTATCTGGCAACTTGTTATATATCTTAACTAACATTTGGCTACAATTTTTATTAAAGAATGCGGATCTAGACGCTGGTAAATATAATTTACTACATTGGCGACGATTGAATTTACATACATCCTTTGCCATAGGAAACTCTCCAGGAAACTTCTTCACAAAACACGCCGATTCATAAATATATAAGCATGGTAAAGTAAGAATATGTAGTTCTTTGAACAAAGGTTCACACGATGCTAGAGGAGCAGCACCCAAAATAGCACGAATACAGCGTTTCTGAATAATGAAAGCCATTGATACTTCATTACAATTTCCCCATATAACTATTCCATACCTTAAAACTGCTTCTACATATCCGTAATAGGCTAATAATGCTGTACTTTTGTCTGCTATTCTACCAAGTCTATACAAAACATATACGAAGCGACTGATTTTATTGCATACATTTTGTACGTGTGGAACCCAGGTACAAAATTCATCAAAAGTAATACCCAAAAATAAAGTAGTAGTAATTTGTTCTATTGGCGTATTTTTGTGCCTCGTTTGTATATTACATTTTTTCATTTTTCTGTTCCGGAATTGAATGCATTTGGTTTTTGAGACGTTAAGACAGAGATTATTTTTATCAAGCCATAGCATCATGTCACATAAAGCTTGATTAATTTTAGGTTCTAAAAGTTTTTCATCTTTATCGTGAATAACCAAGGACACGTCATCCGCATACAAAACACTATGATTATTTATTGCTTTGGGTAGGTCGTTTATTTGTATGAGAAAAGTTAAAGGACCCAAAATGCTGCCCTGTGGAACACCATACCTTGTGGTCTTATAGGTAGACTTAAATTTAGTTAATTTTGATTTTTTATTTAGTGCTGAAATTTCTACACACTGATATCTATTATTTAAATACGTTTTTAACCAATCATGTGCAACTCCCCTGATTCCATATTTTTCGCATTTCTCTAAAAGTGTATCATGGCATACGTAGTCAAAAGCTTTGCTCATGTCGAAAAAACATAAAAGACAAAAGTAAACATTTAAAGGTATTTTGAGTTTAAATTGTTTTAATTTTTCTTGTGTTTTCCATACCAAAAAGATAAAAAATAAACTCGATTGATGTGAAAACATCTGGTTCATTTTATTAGATTTCTTTGAGTTATGTTCGATTCTTTTTATTTTAACATAATTTGGCATATCCTCATGGAAAAAATTGAGAGGAGATGGAAAGAAAATGTGTATGTATTCTTATTAAATGATAGGTATACATAGGAAAACATGACATTTCAAAGCGGGTACTTAATTTTTTTTTGCATTTGGAACGCAGTGTAATTTGAGTACCACCTACTTTAGGGTTAGATTAATTTGTGTAATTTTTCCATGGACATATTTTCATTTATTACTATCAATGACTAACTCAACAACATACATACCTAGTTTACTCACTCACTCAATTTGTACAGGAATATTTATTGTTGTAAAAAAGGCGGCAATTACCTGTAATCGATGAGAAAAAGTCTACTGGCTACCCTGCCTTTCAGTCCAGAAAACATGCGCCTCGGCAGGCATTGGAGATATATTTCGGGAAGATTATTCTAGGAAAATACAAAATATCATAAAAGTAATGGATTGATTCCGAAATTAATAAAGTATCTTCACGCCCATATCCCCGAAGAGGTAGGCAGAGGTACAACCAAGGCACCCACGACTAGCCGAAAACACTAAGTCCCACAATGTGATAGGTGGCAAGCCTATCGCCAACCGGGCACATTTCCAATCCCGACTAACATTTTTTATTAGAAAATTGGAAAAATCCAATTTTATTTTTGTTGGCCGACCCGGGATTCGAACCCGAGACCCCAAGAAGTGAAGTCTAACACCGGCCCACTAAACATAAGAGGCTATAATATACTATAATAGTACTCGTATAAACGACTTTTTTCGCAGAATTTTACAATTGACATATTTTTTTCTTAATATAAATACCTATCGTAGTAAATAAATACATCTTGGTTGTGGAAGAGTTTGTTTTGCCGTCTTTTCTTCTGACTGGCTAGGTTCGCTAGACCACAGAGGCGATCCGAAATTAATATAAGCCGATATGATATTTTTATTACAATATTAATTATTGTTACGAAACGATATACGAACATTTACGATAATGACTGTATAAGAATTAACTAACTTGACATTGACTTAATAAGTCGTGAAAAAAGATCGAAACCTATATTTATAAAAGAAGAAGAACATTTGCAATATATATTCAACTGCACATAACATTTAAGATAAATGATCCTTCAAGTTAATACAAATTCGTTGATAATACATATGAGTATCATCAACGAATACATTACACATTTTATTAATAAAAGCTAACAAGGGATGTTTCCAAATACTACCACGTATCTTGACTAGTTGGTTGGACTAAGTTTCACCAAATATCAGACCAATTAAAAACAGATTCAATTAAGATTTGGAAGGTCCGAATTCGGATTGACCTACACCGAGCTGATAAAACTAAAAAAAAATGACAAATTTCCTTAATGAGAAATATTTAGCACCAAAATCATTTTTTGATAATTCAAAATTAATCACTTGGTAAGCTAAGCTCCAAATGTTACATTATACAAGCTAAAGTCGAAGTACCTTCACGCCCATATCCCCGAAGAGGTAGGCAGAGGCACAACCAGGGCACCCACGACTAGCCGAAGCCACTAAAGTCTATTAATTTTAAAACTTGTATTTAAGACAAAAGTGTGTTTTGGTTATTTAAATTTTAACTTATATATTTTTTACAAGCATGCTTAGCTATAACCACAATTAAACAAACCAAAAAAAATATCACCGATACAATTAAAAAAGTATCTTCCCGTCCGTATGCCCGTAGGGAGAGGTACGTATCCAAGGCACCCACGACTAGCCGAAAACACTGAGTCCCGCAGTCCGATAGGTGGCAAGCCTATTGCCAACCTGGCACAAATGCATTCCCCGGGCAACGATGTTTTTGTTAGAAAATTTGAATAAATAAATTTGAATTACGAGTGGTAGTGCCATGCCGTTTGCCTGTATGGCTGCAGCTTAACCGGCACGTCCGGGGATATACCACTCTCTCACTTAAGACCGGCGTGAAGTAGCGGCGTTGCTGCTGCGTTTCGCCTGGTTGGTGAGAGTCCCGGATGCCCACTCCCCCTCCGCCCCTCATATTATAATGAAGCCGCAAATTCAAAGTTTTAGTCCCCAGGGGGGTACCACCTGCAAAAAAAATCATTTTTTTTAACGATATTGGAAGGCAAACAAGCAGACGAGTTTCCTGATGGTAAGAAATTCACGCCACCTAGAGACACCAAAGGTGGTAATGATGCGTTGCCAACCTGAGCCCGGGACGTTAGGCCTCGAGCAAAAGTAAGTTTACCGGCTACCTTACCCTCCAAACCGGAACACGTCATGAT
>NJDC01000708.1:49447-61603 GCA_002245475.1 Calephelis virginiensis | reverse complement strand
CTGCTGTGGAAGTGAAAATGTAGCGTTGATAACATTTTTAAGACTGTGCCAGTCATACTCTAAATACTAAATAGTGGTCACTCAATAATGCTTTACTACCCTTTTAATCCAGGTCCCCTGTATTATAGACCATTTGTCTCCGAGCCTGATAGCTCGTAAGAGGCGAGCATAAGTTAAATTTGTCATTACCAACAAAACCACTGGAGCAATTCACCCGTTTAGGAAACCACCGCAATTAAGTAGTTTTTCACTGACATGTTTCGCCACCGAAGGAGGATAATTAGAAGACTAGTACATCATATCTGACATAGGACAGTGATATAATACGACATCGATACCTAGTGTCTGCAGGTCACGATGTCTCTCTTCAACAAAAGAGTCTATGCTTGTTCGGTTTAAAGAAAAAAATCTACGTATTGAAGTAGAAGAACCTCAGAACGTCACTAGGAAGAAATAGTTCTTTGTGTAAGATAAGGAACACAACAAAGAAACTACATTAGTGTAACAATAGTGTAATTAGAAGTGACATCACTACTTATTCTTCCGATAATTCCTGATAATTATTGATTCACTGTTTACCTAATCCACGGAAATAATGTAACTTGATTATTTTTTGGAGAGAAAACTCATTGACGGAGATTGTGCACTATTTGTGATGGGTAAAAATGTTAAACTTTAGACAAGTGACTTTATCGAACATTCGTAAAATTGAGAAGGAGTAAAACCACTGTATGTTGTTGCCTCATTTCATACAGTGACTTTTGTTTCGCCGCCCTGTATGTCTATATTTATTACAGTAATTTTAATTGTTATTTTTACAGTAAATAACAATGGTTATCAGAGTATTCTTTGTTTTCGATTAAAAATAAATTAAAGGAGTAATAATGTCTTTTACTAAATAATTATGAGACAATTTTCCCCGTGTTGGTCCGGGCTCCATTGCAGAATAGACCATCTGCCTTCCTTGCCAGGCAGCTCGTGAAAGGCGAGCATAGGCGTACCGTCACTAACAAAATGACATCTGACTAGGTGGTAGAGTCTCGCAGCGACTTGCCCGGATTGGTACCACCGCTTTACATATTCCTGCCGCCATAATGTCAGCGCTTGTCGTTGACGTGTTCCGGTTCGGAGGATAAGGTAGCCGGTAAACTTACTTTTCCTCGAGGCCTAGCATCCCGGCCTCAGGTTGGCAACGTACCATTGCCACCTTTGGTGTCTCTAGGCGGCATGAATTTCTTACCATCAGGAAATCCGTCTGATTGTTTGCCTTCCAATATCATAAAAAAAACTTGAGAGAGTCAGCAATATTTGGAAATGACACCAAAAGGATTATTCTTTATTGTCCGGTCGCTGCGAAGACTTGCCCGGATTGGTATAACCGCCTTACTTATTCCTGCCGCCATAACGTCATGTCGTGTTCCGGTTCGGAGGGTTAGGTAGCCGGTAAACCTACTTTTGCTCGAGGCCTAACACCCCGAAATCAGGTTGCTAACGCAACCTGAGGCCGGGACGTTAGACCTCGAGCAAAAGTAAGTTTTCCGGCTACCTTACCCCCCGAACCGTAACACGTCAACGGCAAGCATTGGATGTTATGGCGGCAGGAATAGGTAAGGCAGTGGTGCCAATCCGGGTTAATCCCTGAGAAACTCTACCACCTAGTAGGATATCACGGTGCTAGTGACGATAAGCCTATTCTCGCCTTTTACAAGCTGCCTGGCAGGAAGGTAGATGGTTTATTCTGAAAAGGAGCCCGGACCAACACGGGGTAAAATGGAATGTCCTTGTCCTGTGACAGTGGTGTCAGGCCTATTGCATAAATCGACTGGTCTGTCACTGCAATCCTATGCAACATGGCATTGTAAGTCATGTATTCATGGCGGCAGGATTAGGTAAGGCGATGGATGTCTACTCGGGAAAGTTTCTGCACGGCACTCTTCTCGTACCAAAGGTCTTGTTAGTTAATGATAGGTGGTAATTTCGTTGCGCATTCACTAAACTAATTTCAAGTACCTGCTATCTTCTTTTAACCAAAGTAATAGAAAAAGACAAACACTTTTAGTGCTGTCAGATTAGTCTGTACACGACATTTCTACGAAAGTTTAATTTGTCACACGGAAAATGTTGATTAAAAACATTCCAATTTGACATGTCCGGATTAATCTGACGTGTCTAAAATGTTCCACCTCTTTTGTTTTTGTTTCATTTGAAAAAGATAGCATGCATCTAAAATAAGTTTAGTTTGTGAGCAGCAGAATCACTGCATTAGTCAAACCTATGCACGCCTCTTATAACTGCCAGCAAATAGGCAGACGATGAACTCGGAGCACGGACGGGTGGTTCCGAATCGAGGCAGGGATCTATATCATGCAAATATTTTTAGTATTTCCAGAAAAATCTCGTAACACTACAACATATTAAAACAATACTACCTTAAGCAGTAGATGTTATTATTAAAATTACGACGCTTTAAGAATATTTTCGTCATTAAACACGTAACTTGGATTAGATCACGTTTAATCAAAAATGTGTGTTTCATGATGGCTAATCACTCACTCGCTGACGACGGAGTGATGCGTCATTCATATATCAGCAAGTGATTTCGTCAATATATTAAAAAAAACATTTTCACGCCCATATCCTCGAAGAGGCAGACAGAGGCACAACCAGGGCACCCACGACTAGCCGAAGACATTAAGTCCCACAATGTGATAGGTGGCAAATCTATCGCAAATCGGGCACATTTCCAATCCCGAGCAACATTTTTTATTTTTATTTTTTATATTTATTTAATTATACTTTTGTGCTAATTAAGGTGAATTGTATACGAAATATTTTTAATAATATAAGTTTGTGAAAATTGATCTTAATCACATAAGATCAATTTTCACATACTTAAAGAAAGAATAAAAGGCATCTTAGACAGTATTATAAGCCTGTACTCTTCATCTCTTGCACAAAACGGCAGATAAGAAAGAAATTAAAAATTATACCCAACAAAAGACAAACTCGTTGAGTATAAATATAGAGATATTTTCAATGGCCTTTATTCCAATCTGGTGGTAGTTTAATATTATAAGCTTTATGGTTTACGTAAATTAATCCAAATCTCAATGTCATAAAAGGCTAGCAAAAGACAATCAAAACTCCATTGGCAAGACATCCCAAAACTGGTGGAATGTTATAAAATATAGTTGGAGATTGTGTAGGTGTCCTTACATCTAGCATACAGTATCTACTCGTAGATATTACGACACGGCTATTATTAAGTCAGTTCTATTCCCATGTACTTGTATCGCTTATGATTGAAATGTCACCACCTTGATTCAATGGGTATTACATAGTAATATTCAATATACATACTTTTATTACTTTATACTCATAGAACTGTAGAAATGTGAATTCTGTAAATTGAAGATGTTAAAAACTCGCTACCGTCTCTGTAAATTATTTGTACGAAAACTTTGAACAGCGCCTCTATTGGTAACTAAAGGAAACACATTTTTAGACCAAAAATGTCATAGATATTGACACGTAACTTACCGAACGTAATCCATACCAACTCACGGTAAAGGCTCTGGAGGTTACATTTCTAACAAAGAACTGACGTCATTCTCAAATATTGCTGAGTCTTTCAAATGTACCAGCCTCTCTTTCAGTCTTGTGAAGTCAATAATTAACAAATTAAAAGTGTGAGAGAGGTAGTTACATTAGAGAGAGTCAGCAATATTTGGAAATTACATCAGAGCCCTAGCCATGAGTTTACGGCTTACCAAGTTTACTACATTCTCTACCGTCTCTGTAATTTTTTTGTATGAGAACCTTGAACAGCGCCTCTATTAGTAACAAAGAGAAACACATTTTTAGACCAAAAGTGTCATAGATTTCGACACGTAATTTACCGAACGTAATCTAACCAACTCATGGTAAAGCCTCAGCTCTTTGTTAGAAGTGTAACCTCCAGTAGTAGTCTTAGCTTTATGCGGGATGATCTGTAAAACACATACAACAAATCAAATAACGAATAATTAAATCGTACTACGCGTTATTCGATTATAGTTTACATTTTTACTGTTACCCCTCTCCCACGGAAATCCCTTCATCAGAATATATAGTACCTACCAGCCAAATTGTGTTACAATTGGTTCAGTAGAATCGCAGTCATGATACAGACAGCTCACAGACGGAAAGAGAAAAATTCAAAAATGATAAAAAATTGTTTTGCTACGTCTTTTTAGTCGCCTGCATCTATTTTCTTCAACGTACACAATTCACTTCAATTCATTATTTTATATAAGTGTAGACAACTCATAAAACACTCGTCAGATCTTGATCAAATCATTTTCTAAAAAGAACTATGAATCCAGTAGTTATCTATTAGCCTAGTAATCAAAAAACAATAATTAAAAAAATAATTGATAGGCTTCCCATTTTATTATATTATTTTGTAACCCCAACCTTTTTATCAATAACATGAATAATTATTTTATATTATGCTATCTTATTGATAATAAGAAAGCCGCCGCAATCAAAAAGAGGGCGTCTGATAACAAAAAACATTTGGTGCAATGCGAAATCGTTCCATTCAACGTGATTGAATTCAAAGGTTAGTGTGTGGCCTACCTGCCCCATGAAACTGGTTTGTAGGCTGCCTTAGGTCAACAACTGAAACTGATCCGCGAACTACCAGCTACTGTCATTAGTCATTGATTTTATCAACTACTTGGAATTATGATTATGTCTTCGCGAAGAAATACGCAATAATACATTGCGCCCACAGTGTAGTTTGTACAGTTACTTAAATAAAAAGCATGTTGTGTAAGATTACCAGCAAACACAAATCTTCACGCTAGTCAAACTGACGAGGTAAGCAGAGAGTATCAAGTAACACCCAGACCCGGAAATGCAGACATCTAAATGTTCATCACACAAATGCCTGCCTCGCGGTAGGTCAGTGTGGTTAGGCGTGTACGCTAGCCACTCGACCAACGAGACAGTCATACCCCTATTAACTCTTTCAAATACTTCAGCATTTTATGTTACTAGATTATTACAATATGTGGACGTTTAATCCAAATATTTTTAAACTGTACCACTCAGCCAGCAAAAAAGATCACACTAATTCCTTCGAATAGATTAAGTTCTAACAGGGACCAGACAGTTACACCTTCGATTTTCCTAATTCATCTAGAGTGGACTCATTTGATTTATCGCACTTGCTGTCAGTATGTAGTGAGGAGTAGGTCAAAACATCTCAACTTATCGCCTCTGTGGTCTAGTGGCCTAGCGTCGGACTTGACTTCTTAAGGTCCCGGGTTAGATTCCTGGGTCGGACATCAAACCCAAATTGCCAAATTTTAATTATTCTATTAAAAATAACCTTGCCCGGGATTGTACATGTGCCCGGTTGGCGATAGGCTTGCCACCTATCATATTGTAGGACTTAGTCTCTTCAGCTAGTTGTGGGTGCCTTGGTTGTGCCTCTGCCTACCTCTTCGAGGACATGGGCGTGAAGATACTTTACCTCGGCTTCTAAATAGCTACGTCGAAAAACTGCATCGATAACAGATACAAAACTATTATCATTACTTAACTATTACTATAATTTCCGCAGGCGACCCAGGATAGCGTTTCTTTGCTGACTTGGAAGCAGAGCATGATAAGCCGTTGAAAACCCTGAAAGTAAGAAAATATACATTGCATAGACATCCAGTTGTGATTGGTCACTTGCTGTGATACGAAATGTATTTAAAAACATCATTAAAGGCACAGTAGAAAGAAAGAAAACCTACATAAATCACAGAAAAGACAAATAGAAATAAGATTGTGATTTCATAGCCAGAACTCTTAAATATTCACTAACCAGAACTCATAAATACTCGGATAAGGAAAGAAGACACCATAGTTTTAGAGACACTAGTATATTTGTGGGTCATCAGGGCCAAATCAGCTCATAATAAAGGAACAAACGCTTATTGTAAAATAACCCCAGTGGTTACTTACTAAGTATCTGGAAATCGACAAGACACAGCAGCTCATTTTTTTAGATAAGACACCAAAAGACTATCGCTGTCCTATATCTATAGGTGTCAAACTTAATGTGTAAGTCTAATAACTACCCTATCCTCCATTACAATCCAAATACGGTCACTATAACCACAGGTATAGCTAAGGCAGTAAATCTCTACCCAGATAAGTAGCAGTAAACATGTTGGTATTGACTCATTTAACCTATGCTGGGCTCTTACGAGCTGCCAAGCAGGCACTTTACTTTATTTCACTGGGGGCCAGGACTACTTCAGAGAAAAGTATAGGACTGTACAGATTATAACAATGGACAGATTGATCTTGCAACCACATATAAATAATAATGTAAAAACGTCCAACTTGTTTTTAGCGGGATTATTCTTATTTAGTGTATTGTAGGAGTAAAATTAAACAATTTTGATGGCATTTCGTATAATTTCGTTCAGTTTAAGTGCACAGTTGAAATGTTAATAAAGAAGTTAGTGTTAATCGTGTGTTTTCCGATGCCGCTAAATCTCACTTTATGAACTAACACTTAAGGATATGACTGACTTTGAAGACTTATGATTAATTTTGAATAATGAAGCCCAATATTTAACTAACCGATTTGAAAAAATATTTTTTTGATATATTGACATTTCCCCGTGTTGGTCCGGGCTCCTTTGTCCTTTGACCATCTGCCTTCCTTGCCAGGCAGCTCGTAAAAGGCGAGCATTGGCTAACCGTCACTAACACCGTGACATCTGACTAGGTGGTAGAATTTAGCAGCGAATCGCCCGGATTGGTACCACCGCCTTACCTATTCCTGCCGCCATAACGTCATCACATGGTTTCGGTTCGGAGGGTAAGGTAGCCGGTAAACTTGCTTCTGCTCGAGGCCTAACATCCCGGCCTCAGGTTGGCAACGCACCAGTACCACCTGAATTTCTTAACATCAGGAAATCCGTGTGCTTGTTTGCCTTCCAATACCATAAAAAAAAGCGTACTTCCGCGGTGGTCTCATTGCCACCAAATCTGAATCGAATCTGATTATGTAATCCCAGGGAAATTGCAGAAAATACGTTCAATTTTGTAGTAATTACATGACATAATTAACGATCGAAGTTGGTTTAGGTTTTACTGCTCTTAAATTATGAGAAGTAATGACTTGATGCTAATGAATTAAAATTGACTAATGGCAAATGCTCACGCCCATGCCAAATACAAAAAAAGACAACTTCAAGACAATCTTGTTATTTCTTATGACGTTGCTAATTCACTCACAGTACGTATGTATTGATACAATATGTTGTGTTGCAAGCAGAGTCACTGCTTTTTATTTATTTGTACATTTTTGCTCTCCCCGTCCCAGCTAAGTGCTAATGCAAATGTGTTTCGTCTCATTTACAAAGATGTTTTATTTACAGAGAGTGCATTAGCTGTTTTATTACGAAGAGAATAAACAACAAAACAAATTTGAAGAAATGTTCTTCGCTACTCGTCCGGGTTTTTCAACTCCAAAAGTAAGGAGGTTATCAATTTGTTTGTTTTTTTATGTTTTTTGCAATTATTATGTCAATAGCGAATGGATTTTGGTGTTTTTTCGAAAGGTAAATTATAATTTCAAGGATCCATACAATTTTGATCAAGATCCGACTAGTCGTTTTTAAGTTTTAAGAATGCACATTTTTTGTCTTTACAGTGTTCATTAAACAAAAAAACAACATTGAAATAAAGTTCTTCGCTTCTTATTCGGGTTTTTTGGACATTATCGTTTTCTATCAGGTATATTGTGTATAATACGTAGTTAAGTTACAGAATAACCATGTTGACGAGTTGACTGAGAGAGAGAGTAGCTTTTTTATGTTGTAAGAAGCAGACGACTATTTTAACGATACAAGATAACCGTCGCATAGACATCTTGGATGTTACTGATGCGTTATTATCTTATGGATAGGATCGTAGGCCACGACTGCAAATGCCTTCCTCAAAACCAAAACCACAAAATGACAATGAGGAAAAGTGGCATTACTTTATGGACACATAGATTTTATTGGGTGTTATTGAAATTTTAAACTTTTGAATTATCCCTTTAAATAAAACGCTTTTTGATTGGTTGAGTACGCCGTTAAATAATAACATTTTCAAATAAAAATTGAAAGTTTCTAATGGCGCATGACTTAATAGTGAACATCTAAAGACGACTGCGTCTACGAAAAATCTTTAGCTGTGCCAAAGCCGGAAGCATTAATCTAACATGGGTATATTGGCCTTAACCCAATGCTTTCAATTTTTTCAGCTGTCTGGCAAAACTGGCAGGCTCTACTAAAAGGGAAAGGCGATTTAAAGGAATTAACATATAAAACGTAATTACATTCACATCTTATCTCCTGCAAAAGGACTTAGGACCTAAAAGAGAAATTTTCTGAGGTTTCCACTGGGTGTAAATATATTCTGAAGGACTTAAAAATATTTTTTTTACTGGAGCAACTCACCCTCACTTGTACCATCACTTTACCCATTCCTGGCACCATAACGTCATTGCTTGTCGTGTTTCGTGCAAAACGTGGCCTAAAATATAATAAAATAGACCATTAATATTTTTGGTGTCTGTAGTTTATATACAGTTTTCTTTATTAGAACAGCCTGTTTGTTAACGATCTTATGACTTAAAAAGTTCTTAAATTGATCTTCCAGGTGAACCTTTCACTTTTCTATCTTATGAAATAGATACTGAAGGGTGAATCTCTTAACTTTCTATAAATTTTAAAGAAAGAAAAAATTTCGCCCCAGACAGGATTTGAACCTGTAACCTTTCGTCTCAAGCCGACGAATGCTCTAACCACGGGACTTGAATCCTCAGTAGCTCAATTGGTTAGAGCATTCGTCGGCTTGAGACGAAAGGTTACAGGTTCAAATCCTGTCTGGGGCGAAATTTTTTCTTTCTTTAAAATTTATAGAAAATTTATCCTAAGCACAGGTCAAGTGCTAAAATAAAAATCTCTTAACTTTTTGTTTCATGCGAATTCAAAATTGGAATGGGTTATGACATTTTAGGTACTCTTAAACAAAGTACTAACAGATTACTACCATTAAGTTCCAAAAAAATCAACGAATCCGATAAAATAATTTATTATGTATGACCTATTATTACCGGTGGACTGATGATCTGGTCAAAGACGCGGAGGTCGCTGGATACAAACGGCTAGTGACCGGGACTCATGGCGCTCTTTGGGGGAGGCGTATGTCCAGCAGTGGCCGTCCTCTGGCTGATGATGATACCTACTAAGTAAATGTTAATCACTCGCTAGTATTGTCTTCAAGAGTACCTAATTTGACATATGAATTACTAATTTCCAATATTGAACAATCGATTCAACAATAACTCTACTGAATTTATCTTTTCCCATTAGGAATAACCACTTTGCGGTATCTGATTATAATCAGGGGAATTTTTAATTTTTACAGGTATTACGGGGAGAAATTTCCCTTATTTACAGGGAAGTTCTCCTTGTAATTTATTTGATTAAGGCGGCATATCACTTGAATAGTCTCATGTCAAAACCAGTAGTAAAATACGTACCTGTCTAAAGTCATAACGCGATATAACTTCAGCTTTAGCTGCAGCTCAGTAAGAGCCTTTGCTGCACATCTTAAGATTTTTTTTTATGATATTGGAAGGCAACAAGCAGACGGACTTCTTGATGGTAGGTAAGAAATTCACGCCGCCGCCTGGAAACACCGAAGGTCGTCATGGTACGTTGCCAACCTGAGTCCGGGATGTTGGGCCTCGAGCAAAAGTAAGTTTACCGACTACCTTGCCCGCTGAACCGGAACACGTAAACAGCAAGCAATGATGTTATGGCGGCAGGAATAAAAAGGTAAAAGATTTAAATTTGCTTTGATTGGTACATCGCTGAGCCTTCTGTGCATTATAACTATTACTTGTGCTGCACTATAATGCTGTAAAATAGTATAAAACAAAGTCACTTCTTTTGTCCCTATGTCCCTTTGTATGCTTAAATATTTAAAACAACGCAACGGATTTTGATGCAGTTTTTTTAATAGACAAAGTGATTAAAGAGGAAGGTTTATATGTACAATTCTTAACCGTGCGAAGCAGGGGCAGGCCTCTAGTACGATATATACGATACGATGCCATACTGTTGGTGTTGACTATTTAAAGTGATCCTAGTGCAACACAAAAACATCAGATTCATTAACCAACACTGTGTAAAGACATACTCGTAATAATTCATCTACAATTTAAAGTAAGTTTTAGAAAAATAGTAAAAATAGCACTGTTTATCTTACAAACGTTTATGAGCTAGCAATGTTATGCGTTACGAAGCTTGCCGCATTGGCTAGTGAATCATTATTTACATAAATTCTTGTTTATTTACCAAATCAAATCTGAGCCGTTTCGGTCCATAGACCAATTTGCTATACTGGTTATTGTGCCTATACTACGGCTAATTAATTTAATTTTAAATACGATGTTTAAAAGTCTTATCTGTAACCTTTATGGTTTATTGTCACATTAAAATTGTTATAGTTCAATAAAATAAAAGCTCTATAAACCTGGATAAGATCTTTATATTTGTTATAAAACTAACTAATATATTCCAAAGGGTTTAAAGAATTGTCGTATAGTAGCAACTAAAAGATGAGATGTCTACTAAAGATAGGGTTGTCAGCACTTTTTTAAGAATACGATCATGTTTTAATACCTAGATTTTTTTAATTTTTACAATAATAGAGGTATTAAAATTAAATTTAAATCGTTGTTTATTAAACTGTAGATACGTATAACTTACAGGTGTGGGTGATAGCAAACTTAGTATATATTTACTAATTTCTTAATCGTTATTTTTTTTAATTCCAACATATAGACATGTTTTTCCACTTTTTTGTTCACATAGATCAAAAAGTGTCTTCGTTTTTTAACTGTTATTTACTTCTAAAATTGTAAACTACCTCGTGAAGTGTGTCAAGTGTACAATGTTTTTTATACTTTGAACATGATAATCAGAGGATTTCTTAGTGTCTTCACGCCCATATCCCTAAAGAGGTAGGCAGAGGTACAATCAGGGCACACACGACTAGCCGAAGATACTAAGTTCCACATTGTGATAGGTGGCAAGCCTATCGCCAACCGGGCACATATCCTATCCCGAGCAACATTTTTTTTTATTAGAAAATTGGAAAAACCCAATTTTCTTTTTGTTGCTCGACCCGGGATTCGAACCCGAGACCTCATGCAGTCGAGTCCAACAACTGAACCGCTAGCCCACATAGATTCTTTGTGCCAAGATATTAGGGGACGTTACTTTTATTGCACCTGAGATCAAGTAGCGTGTACTTACGCTTGCTTTTTAACTCGGTAGTTTTTTTTCAACCAGGTTTCATTTTCAAGCTAGTTGCAGTTAGATATAACTAAATTTGACTTCATAGTGAATTTATATAAGCATCAAGTACCAACTACATAGTCTACAAGTGAGGCAACTCATTACAGACTAGCACTTGTTTTAATCACTGACAACGGGATCCTGATTCGTCAACTTTTTTAGATTAGTTACCCTGACTTACCTACAACAACCAGCTTTGTCATGTTCGATTTTGGATTTCCATCCGCTCTTTTTTTGGATTGTTTGGACCGTTGTTTCATAAGAGATAACCTTTAGACAACTCATATTCATTTTTCCAAAAATACAACAACAGTTTGTACAAAAAACTCTGAATCTCAAAATAAATTAAGACTTTCTTTTAATAATTTAAGCGCGGTGAAACAACAAGAAACGATTTTAATTTTAATATTATACTTGTATTAAAGTACAAAAAACACCATTTTTATGTACCTACTCAGATAGCATTGTATTTTCCTGGGATCCTATCATCATATTCCAAGTTTTTTCAAACACAATAATAATTTTAAAAATTGTTTTAGAAATTACGGTGAAGTCGATTAACATAACTAAAAAAGTAGGAGTCGAACTTGTAATCTTATTTGCGAAACGGAATAATTAAAGAAAAGTATAATTCATTAAAACTGAGTCTTGTGCCAACCCTGACAGGCCGGATGAACCAATCAACGCGGTGTGAGTCACACACATGCAGCGAAGAACCACGCGCTCCCGTCCTATAATTGAGCCC
>NJDC01000708.1:36811-49436 GCA_002245475.1 Calephelis virginiensis | reverse complement strand
ACAAATCGCTACAAAACTCGACAAGCTAGTAACAAAAAACACCATCACCTAGTATAGTTGGTGTACAATAAAAAGTATTATAATGTAAAACCTGCATAAGTTGTAATAAGTTTGGAACGTAATTAAAATGAATATTGTCCAATGAACGATAATGACCAAGTAGTCACTGTGAATCATCAATGATAAAAAAATGCGTTTTATTTAAACTAAACATATCATAGAACATAATATACATAATTAATTTATTGATGTTATTGTAAATTTCAGAAGTTTCTAGAAATTTTACTATTAGAAAATCAAAAATAGGTAGAAGTTTGACCGTTTTTTTTGGGTCTGAACTTCTGATGTTACTGGGACAATCGTGATGGCGTCTGTGCGTAGCGTCTATAGTAAATAGCTTCACGCTTATAAACTCAAAGCAGGAAGAAGTACTAATCTTACTGTGGTATGTGGAAAACTATCGGCAACCGAGTATAATAAGTCCGGTGGTTGGTTCGGGCTCCTTTTCAGAATAGACCGTCTGCCTTCCTGCCAGGCAGCTCGTAAAAGGCGAGCATAGGCTTACAATCACTAACACGGTGACATCTGACTAGGTGGTAGAGTTTAGCGGCGATTCACCCGGATAGGTACCACCGCCTTACCTATTCCTGCCGTCATAACGTCATGACGTGTTCCGGTTTGGAGGGTAAGGTAGCCGGTAAACTTACTTTTGCTCGAGGCCTAACACCTAACCGGCCTCAGATTTTCAACGCACCATTACCACCTTTGGTGTTTCTAGGCGGCGTGAATTTCTTACCATCAGGAAATCCGTCTGTTTTTTTTTCCTTTCAGTATCATAAAAAAAAGTACTACTATTTAAATAATGCGCTTCGACTTCACACTTTTTTCTCTTTTTACGCTTTATACTTTTATTTTAAAATTGGCTGACCTAATCTAAATTTAAGCGAAATGTAATAACAACTCTGTATTATATTCTTTAAAATACATTCGGATTTCCGAAGCTTGACGAATATAGCCGAAGCGCATAATTTAAATAGTACTTCTATACTTATCTAACGCAACGTTGTTTTTGTTAGAAAATTGCAAATCACAATTTCTTTTTGTTGACCGACCTGGAACCGGGATCTCGTGAAATCAAGTCCAAAACCGGACCGGTAGACCATAGAGGAGATAGATATGATAACCCCTTACCTATCGACCAACTACTGTGCGGCAAAACTTCAATAACTCATAAAAATATATCTAGGAGATAACATTATACAGAACTTTTATCAATAAGTACTGATTAAATATTAAAATTATCAAATGAGCGATAGCCACTTTTGTTATACCTATACGAGTATCTTTGAGTGCTAATCGACTAAATACAAAAGAGTTTGTTTTTCTTTTGTTTAGCTTATCTTGGGGATAGCCAGATTTGAAAAAAACCTTTGGTATTATTTTCGTATTGTAAGAAGTTAAACAAGCGGGATTTCTAAAAGAAATATACTCTGTCATTAGACACCAAAGATGTAATGACGCATCGACCTGAAGCTTGGATTTTAACCTTCCTGTGGAAGGTTTTCGACTACCCCACCCTACAAATCCATTATTTACTGACCTTCATGCTTACATACTCGGAGCTTAAGTTTTCATACGAACCGGTAAACGGTAAAAACGGTAGTTAGATTGAACTTCGCTTTGCCCGTCTTAGCGGCTGCACTACCGTGACCCCTGATGAACATTGGAAGGCAAGCAGACGGATTTCCTGAAAGCAAAAAATTCACAAAGCCTAGAGACATTAAAGGTGGTAATGTTACGCTGCCAACCTGAGGCTGGGACGTTAGGCATGAGCAAAAGTAAGTTTACCGGCTACCGTTTCCTACAAATCGGAACACGTCAACGGCAAGAATAGGTGAGGCAGTGGTACCAATCCCGTAGACGGCGAAACTCCAACACCTAGTCAGATGTCACGGTGTTAGCGACGGTAAGCCTATGCTCGCCTTTTACGAGCTGCTTGATGGGAAAGCAAATGGTGTATTCTGCAAAGAAGCCTGCAGCAACACATAAGAAATAACAAAATATATTAGTAAACTCTATAGAAATCAGAATTACAGGCAGAAAAATCTTCATTCACATAGACCATACAAGTGGCACTTGTGCACGTCTACATTTTTATGAACTACCATCGGATTGGAATAGTAGGAGTAGTAGTAGTTGCGGAGTAGGCCAAAGATGATGCTCGATACAGGCGCATCAAGTCTCTTACCATCAGGAGAGCCACTGGTTCTTATACTCGTAAGTTATACCAAAAAAATAATCAGTGTTATAATCAGTATATAATAAGTACTAAAGTAGTAGTAGTAGTACTTATCGCCACTGTGGTCTAGCCGTCCGGGTGTTGGACTTGACTGTATGAGGTCCCGGGTTCGAATCCCGGGTCGGCCAACAAAAATAAAATTGGATTTGTCCAATTTTCTAATAAAAAATAAGTTGGTCGGAATTAGAAATGTGCCCGGTTGGCGATAGGCTTTTCACCTATCACATTGTGGGACTTAGAGTCTTCGGCTAGTCGTGGGTACCTTGGATGTACCTCTGCCTACCTCTTCGGGGATATGGGCGTGAAGATACTTTTTTTTTGAAGTAGTACTTTGTGTACCCAACCACTGTGACAACGATTACCAAATAATTAGGCGATTACGATTACCGATTTCACACTCAAATGGTTTATCGAAATGTTGAAACCACACTGTCCCTAATTGCTGAAGTAATCTCAGTCACAAATTAAGAAGTAATTGATATTTAAATTATTAAATTACGAAATTGAACTCAATTGAGAACCTTTTAAAATCAAGTACAAGCAAAATGTATAAATATGTTCTTCAGTAAGTAAGTAAACAAGTACATGCCATCAAATACAAATCATAAAATTACGAACATTAAATTGTCCCCAAAAATCCTGAACGTAAATTATAAATTGACGTATAACCCTGTACAAGTTACGCATATTGAATCTAACCCCAAATTAAGCACATCATATGCTTGTGTTTTGGGTATTAGTCAATGCTTCTAATATATTAATACGAGATGCCAAAACTTTGGACCCCTTTTTACGAAAATTGCGAAGACGCAGGAGCATAAAATTTGGCACACTTATAGTTTATGTGTAGGAGAAGTGCAGAACGCTAATATTTTTCAATAATAATGCTTACAGAGTACATTAAATCAATAAATAAAACATTACCCACACTACGATGAATTTGACACACACAAATAAATATATTGATGATAACGATAAAAGATCACAGATGGCGCACCATACAGTTTGGAAACAAAGTAGGGTCTTGAGAAATGAAGATGGCGTTCTTATCAACAAGATATTAAAATTTATTATGGTCGAATTTCAACCAACGTGCAACCACTAGTACATAGTAATACTTAAATAGGTACCAGAATAATTACTAAACACCCAGACCCTTAAATGCAGACACCTAAAAGTTCTTCACGCAAATACCCGTCAAGAATTATATCTAAGGACCATCTCGATTACATCAGGTTTGAAAGAAAAATGCCGCATTTAAATCGGGTCAACCATTTAATCAAAAGTTGTAATGTACTTACATACACACAGACACGTCAAACTTAGAACACTTTTTCAATGAAGAAATAAAATGACTTCATCAAAATCGGTATGACATAAGCACTGAGTATCAAATTATAATAACTGCCAAATATATAGCGACCTGCCTTGCTTCCTTTACATTCATTACTCTTTTCCTTCAAACAGGCCGGTTTCAGAAAGTCTTTAAATACCATCCTCAGGCAAAAAATAATATCCGTAGATACAAGTTCAATTGAGAATTCTCTACATTTTTTCGGTCTTTTTTTACAGCAAGTATTTTAAAAGTTTATCAAATCATTAACATAACAAATTCATAAAATGGTACCTTACAGTCCTACTTTAATCTATATCTATATAATATATAAAATAAATTTCCATTTCCTTTGGTCAGAACTAGGAAAATTGCTAGGAAACTAGGGATTTTTTTTCCTATACAAATATTTTCAGCAGTTCGCCGATCCAACTATTTAAAAATAAAAATGGTGACGTCACTTTTAGCAAATTGTAAGAAGTTATGACGTAGGTAATGGAAAAATAGAAACACAAAGTTAAAAGATATGTAGAGATAAAACGGATATGATAAGAAATAATGGGTTACTCGTTCAAGGTTGCTTTCAGAGTTTTCGCCTTGAAACGGCAATCGCAACCAATTTCTACCTTTTTAAGCACTATGCTAGTAAATAACCGCAATTATGCCTGCACAGCAATAACCATAATAAAAAGTATCATCACGCCCATATGCCTGAAGGGCAAGACAGAGGTATAATCCGGGCACCCACGACTAACCGAAAATGTGGAGTGTGTGGTGAAAAAGGTCCATAATGTAGTAGATGGCTAGCCAATCGCCAACGGGGCACATACCCAATCCCGAGCAACGACGGTTTATTTGAAAAAAACATTGTCTTTTTCTTGTCCGACCCAGGAATCGAACGTGGGACCTCGTGAAGCTTATAGTCACAGAAGCGATATTAACCCGTTATACTTTAATATAGGTATCTCTTATTCACTATTAGTACAGATGAATATCATATTATAGTAATAATAAAATGAAACTGGGAAAGTTTAATAGTTTTCTGTTGTAATGGATAAGCAGTTCAAACAAGCACTTTGGCCTTTAGACACCATAGGTGTTACTGGGTTGCTGTCCTATGGAATACCTATAACTTTTAGGGATGTTCAGGCCGGAACACAACAATGCCAAACACAGTCCTTAAAGCGCTACCTATAAACCATTGATGTTATTGTTGCGCACTGTCTTGTCATCCGATTGTTTTGTTTAAATCGCAAAGTCTCCTGCCAACCCTTCATTTTGCGGAACATGATAGTATCAAACACTGTTGTTGTAGCGGCAGGAGTAAGTTAGGCCATGTATTCTGGGTAAGCACTCTTAAATGGTTTTAATCGCATGCAACTTGCAGTTTTAAGGGTGTTACGCAAAAAGTGATTGAATCGCTTTCTACACAGGCGGCGGCGCTCGTCTGCACCGCTGTTTACATAACCTGACGATAGCATTTCAATATTAGCCCTAAATTAAGGTGAACTCCAAAATGAGCCGACGTAAACCGGTTTTTTTTTATGATAATGGAAGGCAAACAAACAGACGGATTTCCTGATGGTAAGAAATTCACGCCGCCTAGAGACACCAAAGGTGGTCATGGTGCGTTGCCAACCAGAGGTCTCGAGCAAAATTAAGTTTACCGGGTACCTTACCCTCCGAACCGGAACACGTCAACGGCAAGCATTGGACGTTATAGTAGCAGGAATAGGTAAGGCGGTGGTACCAATCCGGGCGAGTCGCTGTGAAACTCTACCACCTAGTAGGATATCACGGTGTTAGTGACGGTAAGCCTATGGTCGCCTTTTACGAGCTGCCTGGCAGGAAGGCAAACGGTCGTTTCTGCAAAGGAGCCGGACCAACACGGGGAGAAAAAATAAAAAACCGATATACCAACATTACAAATATTACCCCACGTCCTGTCAACGATTTGTAAACATGGTTGAAAAATTTGTTAACTACGAGGTTCACAATTTCTGTATAAATGTTAATAATGCCTCATTAAAAACATAATTGTGAAAGCATAGCCAAGTTCAATATTTGTCATTTAATCAAATTATATTACATCTAATTAAAAATAGAAGTATCTAAAACAAGAGTCAAATAAACCGGAAGTACAAAATATTATTTAACTAACTGTTGCCTGCGGCTTTGGAAGTAAAGTAAGTAAGCAAATTATATGCTTGTGTTATGGGTGTAAATCAATGATTCTAATATATGTATATAAATACTTAAATAGATACCAGAATATATTTCATAAATACCCAGACCCGGAAATGCAGACATCTAAAGGTACACATAAATGCCTGCCCCCGTCGGGAATCTAACCCACCACAAAAAAACCACCATTAGCACAACAAAAAAGAATATCCGTTCACGCGTGACGCGAGGCAAATAAATTTATTTTTTATGTATACTCTATACGCTCTCAACAAACTAGGTATCACAATCCATAAATCCAAACACAATTAAAGTACATACTATTTAAATTATGCGCTTCGGCTATATTCGTCAAGCTTCGGAAATCCGAATGTATTGTATTTACTTTGCAAAATCCATACTTAAATTTTTGGCGGAAAATTGCAAATTAATTAATTTTATTTGGATTTATTTATGTATATAGAGTTGTTATTACATAATTAATCATTTCGCTTAAATTTTAATTTGGTCAGCCAATTTTAAAACAAAAGTATAAAGTGTAAAAAGACTTAAAAGTTTGAAGTCCAAGCGCATAATTTAAATAGTAGTAACGTAGGTATCGATATCATAATCGATAAATTAAACACAGTAATGTACCTACATGTTCATTAATATCTGCTATGAAAACATTAATTATAATAACGAGCTGATAACAATACTACACAACTATATTCGTAATTTCATAAACTTCCGCCAATTAAAATTATTTGACCCAATTTAGCTAACAATTTCGAGTAGTTTATGTTGATTTGCAGTTTGCTGATTTGTATATCAATCAACAATTCGAGAGATAGCTTGTTTATATTATATTTTGTATACAAGTACGAGAAGCTATCCCAGTGATGAAAGTACTTTAAATTTCATAGTTAAAGAAGAATATTTTCCCCATGTTAGGCTGAGCTCCTTTGCAGAATAGACATCTGCCTTTCTGCCAAGCAGCTCGTAAAATGCGAGCATCGACTTGGCGTCACCAATACCGTGACATATGACTCAGTGGTAGAGTTTTGCACCGACTCGTCCGGATTGGTACCACCGCTTTACTTATTCCTGCCGCCATAATATCATGACGTTTTCCAGTTCGGTACAATTGCTCGAAGCCTAACATCAGGACCTCAAGTTGGTAACGCACCATTACCACCTATGATGTCTCTAGGCGAAGCAAATTTCTTACGGTCTGGAAATCCGTCTGCTTGTTTGCTTTCCAACATCATTAAAAAAAATTAAGAACCAAATCGTTTAATCTACACCTGTGCACCAGTCCAACCAGTAGGACTCCTAAATCTTGATTTCATGAAAATTGTAATAGGATATTACGTCGTTTTAGGTACTCTTGAACACAATACTAGCAAATTATTAACATTTAGTTAATAATAAACAATAAATTACTTTAATTTTGGATTTGTTGATTTTTTCAAACTAAATGTTAAAAGAAAAGTAAAGTATCTTCACGCCCATATCCCCGAAAAAGTAGGCAGAGGCACAATCAGGGCATCCACGACTAGCCGAAGACACTAAGTCCCACAATGTGATAGGTGGCAAGCCTATCGCCAACCGGGCACATAACCAATCCCGAGCAACGTTTTTTTTCCATAATAAAATTGGAAAAACCCAATTTTCTTTTTGTTGACCGACCCGGGATTCGAGCCCGGGACCTCAGGCAGTCAAGTCCAACAACTGAACCGCTAGATCACAGAGGCGATATAGAACTAAATTTTAATAATAAATATGTAATAATAATAATAATAAAAAAACGATTAAACGTAAACACAATTATAGATTTTAACCTTCCTTGGCACAGCGTGATCGATTGTGGGTTATTTAAAAAATTAAAGACGAATAACACTCGTTGTTTATATTTTATTTTCCTCTTATCAGTTCTTTGTTTCGGCATCAGTCTTGGTCACGAAAGTGCTCGGCCAAACTCAGCACGTTCGTGACCTGACATTTCTGGTGAAACGAGTTTTATTGAGTGAATCTCATTATATTACTTTGTAATTAAAACAAATAATTTCCTCCTGATAAATAGCTGGATAATATATAAATACGGACACTCATATCTTTGCGCCAAATCCTAGCGATGTAGGCAGAGAGTATCGAATGTCAAATGTCACGTTCCTTGCAAAACTTCCAAACTTTTTCCATATTCATATATCTTTTTATATAAACACAGTGGTTTCGGGAAACTGGACACCACCTTCAGATAAAATATAAATGTATTTATAAAAGTTCTGATCCTGAAAATATTTACTGGTAGTGGAAGTTAGGTTTTTATGGAATGGGACTCGACTCTTCTGATGGTAACAGACAACATCGGCCGTTAGACATCCTTAACTATTAAAGATGTATCGAAATCTTGTTACATATAAGATGCAGGTTATAGGATGCAGGCTAAGGGCAGGGTCCCTTCGAAACGGAACACGACATATAATTAATTGATAAAGTACTACCTCAGAATCATAAAAATCGGTTTGTTAAAAAAAAAAGTATCTTCACGCCCATATCCCCGAAGAGGTAGGCAGAGGTACAACCAAGAGGCGGTTTGTTATTGACCGAGTAATCGTGTAATCACTACATAGTATAAAACAAAGTCGCTTTCTCTGTCCCTATGTCCTTTTGTATGCTTAAATCTTTAAAACTACACTACGGATTTTGATGCGGTTTTTTTAATAGATAAAGTCAATAAAGAGGAAGGTTTATATGTATACTTAATAACGGGCGAAGCCGGGGCGGGCCGCTAGTAAACCTTAAACAACATACAGTCGAATTTAAAACCTCCCTTTTTAAAGTTGGTTAAAAATATTCTATACTGACGAATTCGTAAACAGCTGGCTTACTAGCCAAAAATTTATAGTAATTTTTTTTCTTTATTATTTGTTTTACCTGAGGAAGCACTATATACTTACATACATATCTTCACGCCAAGTCGTAGAATCGAGTACCAGACTTCACGATCCTGATAAACCTGTCTGGCTTCCCTCACACTCATAACCTTTTTCATACAAATAGGATGGTTTTGGAGGCCACCCTCGAATAATATCCGATTGATCTATCTGATCGTTGAATCTCAACCTAGGTCTCCCCGGATACCTATATCCATCCATTTTTCATTTTAACACCAACACTTTCATTCATTCCTATTTATTCAATTCCTATTTTTTCGTGATATTGAAAGGCAAACAAGCAGACGGATTTTCTGATGGTAAGAAATTCACGCCGCTTAGAGACACTAAAGTTGGTAATACTGATGCGTTGCCAACCTGAGACCGGGATGTTAAGCTTCGAGCAAGTTTATCTGCTACTTTACCCTCCGAACCGGAACCCAACAACGACAAGCATAGATGTTATGGCGGCAGGACAATGTATTCGAATATAATCATTATATATTTAACGTAAATGCAAATCATCCTTTATATTATGTTAAAAACAATGGAAACTATGTTACACAGTTAACGAAGAATACGTAGTTTTATTTTACTGGATTAAAATACCACGCGTCATTAATTTTAACCGTGCTACTAACCTTGACAACCCGCTACCGCCGACGTGCTAGCATTGCAGATATTTTGCCGATATGGCAGCCATTATGTTGATTTGTTGACCACTGCAGTCAGCACTCTGTACTAATATTTATATTACACACACCTTTTTTGTCTATTGGTATAATTCACGTAAATTTTATTGCAATGTTTACATTTATATATGTATAGAGAATTTATAAAATCTCAAAACCCGGAAGAACATTGTAGCTATAGTTTTAAATACAATTACTAAATAATGAGAAAGAAACTCTTTTGCCGGTAATAGAGTACTGGGACTGCCAGATATTTTGTCGATATGACAGCAATTATGTTGATCTGTTGACCACTGCATTCAGCACTTAGTTCTAATATTTACATTATTCACACCTTATATCTAAGTATTTGATTAATTTATTCTCATGAAATTTCTATGTAGGTATTTGTTATGTAGATACGAGTATTTGTAAATAAAGAATTTATAAAATCGCAACACCCGAAAGACTATTGTAGAAGCTATGATTTAACTTTTCACTGATAATAGAGAGCTTCAGGGATTCACCGTCTTACCTATGCCTGCAGCCACAATGACTCCATGATGTTTCGATCCGGAGGATAAGGTAGACTTACACAGTTAACCAGCTTCAGGACAGCGACAATAACATCTATGGTATCACAAAAAAAAGAAAAAAATTCACAACTACTTCGCATCAAATACTCAGGAAAAAAGAAATAAAAAAATTAGTAGCAGACTAATTCACCACATTACACTTAAAACATAATAACACTATAATAATATAAACCGTTTTAGGTGACATTTACTAAAATTAAAAAAGTAATTGGATACATACATTGTTCCCGCAGAGTACAAGATAATGCAAAAAATGAGATTTCTTGGCATAAAAAATTTTAACTGTGCTACTGACCTTGACAACCCAGAAGCGACGAGTCGTGCTAGCAATGCAGATATTTGTCGATATGGCAGCCATTATGTTGGTTTGTTGGCCATTGCAGTCTGCACTTTGTACATCTAGTTATATAACTACTAGCTGTCCCGGCGAACTCGTTCCACCCGTTCAGTTTGTATGGTAAAACATAAAATGTTATTTTTGCGGGTTTCCTCGCATTTTTGTCCCTACAATGTATTAAAAAAAAGAAATCTTTTGGGTAGGGCCACCCTTATCACTTAGGGAGATAAAATATAAATAACCTTTTATCAGACTCACCGAATGTTCATATTAAATTTCCTCGAAATCGATTCAGCTATTTCGGAGGTGTATGGTAACAAACACAAAATCTTTATTGATTTTGGTAAATATCTTAACTGTTGCTTTTAATTGTTTAAGCTTTTATCAGCGACTTTGTCCTTGTAAATTGCATAATTACTTTGGACCCCCGATTATAGTCCCATATATTATATAGTCGTTTGGGAGTTCACTTTTAAAATAAAATTAATGTGCGTTTGTGCTCGGGTCTTTAATATTAGATTTAATTAAAATCGATCCATCCACATAATATGCATTGTATCTCAATTTTGCATTTGCCATTCTTTTCAAGTAACCAAACCCCCGGAGAAAAATAAGAAACCCTTTTGTAAACACGTCCACGACGCACGTGAAACAATGTGGTGTGGTGGGTACTCAGAATTGTAGTCTAGTCGACAAGTTGAAAATGGTACAAAATAGAGATACTGCTCTTAAAATTATGTGCGATAGCTCATTGGATCCGGAATGACGCCTAGAAAAATGTGCCAAAAGCGTAAAGCGCACATAAAAAATTGCAAAAGTTATAAACAATTAAAGATGAAAAAAATGGCATTTCGTTTTTTGCCAATATTTCGTAAATTATTAATATTTAAGAAATTAAAAAAAAAGATTCTGAAAGAGGAGGAAATTTCCAATAAAAAACTCCTGACTCCCGGAACTCTATCTCCATCATTTACAATTTTAATTTAACGCTGAAAATGGGTCTGCGCGCGACATTTTTAGGTTGCACGCGTGGCGTCAAAAGCGAGTACGGCACATTAATTAATTTATTTAAGGTATTGAATATTTTTTTTAAAATTTGAAAAAAATATGGTGTATTCAGAACACTATAAATAATTTATTCCCGTTGGAAATTTTACTTAAAGTTAATTTTTCAACAAGTTAAGCAATTGTTAATTAACGAAATTTTCTTGAACTACCGTCTTAATTGTAAGTGAAAAAAAAATTTAAATAATGGTTATAAAAAAATTTCGCTTCGTAGAGCCTTTCTTACATACATATTTAACGAGATCGTGCCGTAAAAGTTAAAAAAATATTTATATTTTGTTTATAACAATTTTTTTTACTTGAACAAAAACTTTAAAATCCAAGTAATGTTGTTAATTTTTTTTTTCTTAATCATCATATTATCGTTTTTTTATTAATACAAGATGTTTGTTGATTTGCAAAAAAAATTTCCCGCCATTTGTTGATAATTTTTTTATAAACAAATTGATTAAATTAATATTTAAAAAAAAATTCACAACTTTATTACATTACAAATATTGTGATATTTGAAAAAATAAATTTTTCCTTAATAACAATTTTTAATTGATTATGATCGTTTTTTTATATTTCTATTGTTTAAATAATTAGTTAAGAAATTATTTTTATTCTAAAAATCATAATTGACAGTCCTCTATAAAGTAACAAAAAAATTTTTTTATCAGGAGTTTTTTATTGGAAATTTCCTCCTCTTGCGGAATCTTTTTTTTTAATTTTTTAAATATTAATAGTTTATGAAATATTGGCAAAAAACGAAATGCCATTTTTTTTCATCTTTAATTGTTTATAACTTTTGCAATTTTTTATGTGCTAATACACGCTCTTGGCATATTTTTCTAGGCGTCATTCCGGATCCAATGAGCTATCGCATATAATTTTAAGAGCAGTATCTCTATTTTGTACCATTTTCAACTTGTCGACTAGACTATTGTGTATCTATAACTACCCGCGTTAACGGGTTAGAAAGGAATTAAAAATTTCGCCAAGGTACTTGAATCCTCAGTAGCTCAAGTGGTTAGAGCATTCGTCGGCTTGAGACGAAAGGTTACAGGTTCAAATCCTGTCTGGGGCGAAATTTTTTCTTTCTTTAAAATTTATAGAAATATTAAGTATTTACCTAGACCCGGAAATGCAGACACTAAATGTTCATCACACAAATGCCGACCCCCGTCGGGAATCGAATTCGAGCCTCGCGGTTGGACAATGTAGTTAGGCGTGAACGCTA
>NJDC01000708.1:17078-29272 GCA_002245475.1 Calephelis virginiensis | reverse complement strand
TTTGTTAATATAACTCAAAAACCACTTGTCGGTTGTTGGTAAAATAGAGATTATCTCGAAATTATTAGCACTATCACTTTCCATTAGGTGACCCACTCGCCCGTTTGCCTCCTCTTGTATAAAAAAAAGTATCTTCACGCCCATATCCTCGAAAAGGTAAGCCGAGGCACAACCAGGGCACCTACGACTAGCCGAAGACACTAAGTCCACAATGTGATAGGTGGCAAGCCTATCGCCAACCGGGCATATATCTAATGCCGAGCAACATTTTTTTTTAAACAGAAAATTTTCCACCACATTTTCTTTTCGTTGCCCGACCAGGGATTCGAACACGGGACCTCACGAAGTCAAGTCCAACACTTGAACCGCTAAACCACAGAGGCGAAAAAAAACCAAGAAAAGCCAGACATGGTATTAAAGTTTGGAGTTAGTATTTTGCATTTTACTGCTCTTAAATTAATGTCTCTAGTATGCCACAAAAACATACAACCGTGGGTTTAACATTTACCCTTGTTTTATTTTTAATATGTAAGAGTAAATTTAATTAGCAGACCCTGACACAAGCCCGGTAAGTGCTAAAACGAAGGTACACTAGTTAGCAACTACACAACCTTAGAGACTTGTGAGTTGTGACCATGCCATGGATTAATAAAACTTCTTAAGGCCCCATACTTAGTCAGCCAGAAGAGCCAATCAGCGCACTCCCCCGTTCCATGATTACTATGAAATATTGCGCTCTAAAGTAAATGTCTTAAGCGCCAAATCTCTATTTTTGACACTATAAAATTAATTTGAAAAAAAAATATAAAAACTGAAACAATTGTCTTTTAGGTATAATATTTATCTATGTTTATGTTAAATCTGGTGTCGATATTTTCATAATTGAAGTAGACAGACGGGTTCTGCTTTAAAAAAGGGTTAACTTTTTGACTTTTTTCTATCGAGCAAAGTGAAATGAATCGTGTTTTCGAAACACTAGTCTTATAAAGCATATTAATGTTAATCTTGTGTATTTTTGTCGCCAAGATCCATAATTGCTTTGTATGAAAAAACAGTATATTGCTGACGTATTTTAGCATACATGGCCCCTTAAGAAACTACCATGAGGTTATAATACTACTAGACTTCAAACAAAGACCTGTAGGGTTACTCCTGGATTTCAATTTCGTGCATATTGGCAATTGGAATTGAATTGGAATTTAGGTGTTCTTAAATACAATACTAACAAATTATTAACTTAGTTTCAAAAACATTTCACGAATCCAATAAAATAATTCACTGTTTATTATTTACCTGAGTATTAATAGTACTCACATGTACCGAGATTCCACGCCATGGATTAATAAAACTTCTAAAGAAATTACCATGAAGCTATAATACTATTGGAGGTTAGACTCCTAACAAAGATCTGTACTTTTGGGTTACTCTTGGATCTCGATTTCGTGCAAAATGGAAATTGGAATCAGATATGTCATTTTAGGTACTCTAAAACACAGTATTAGCGAATCAATAAGTTCCAAAAAATTCAAGGAATCCGATGAAATAATTTATTGTTTGCTTTTAGATAAGGTGGTAACTATTAATAATTCGCCAGTATTGTGTTCAAAAGAACCTAAAAAGACATACTTGATTCCAATTTCTAATATTTCATGAATCGATAATAAAGAATAATCCTTGTGTTGTCATTTCCAAATATCGCTGACTCTCTCAAGTTTTTTAATGTTATTGGAAGGCAAACAATCAGACAGATTTCCTGATGGTAAGAAATTCACGCCGCCTAGAGACACTAATAGTGGTAATGGTGCATTGCCAACCTAAATCCGGGATGTTAGGCCTCGAGCAAAATAAGTTTACCGGCTACCGTACCCTCCGAACCAGAACACGTCAACGGCAAGCGCTGACATTATGGCGGCACGAATATGTAAAGCGGTGGTACCAATCCGGGCAAGTCGCTGCGAGACTCTACCACCTAGTCAGACGTCACGGTGTTAGTGACGGTAGGACTATGCTCGATTTTACGAGCTACCTGGCAAAGATGACTTCTCTTTCCGAGTCTTGTGATGGCAATTGACAAAGTTTGAAAAGATGAATCATAGCAATCACATTATCTCTGATGTTTGCCATAGCTAAGCTTTTTGTAATGCCTTTTAAAATCGTTTACGTTACCTAATAACTGTATCGCGTTTGCTCCAGCAATATAGGTTTAATATTTAATGGCCCAATGTTCGTCACAATGTGCGTGAATCCAGAAACAGACTAACAACAATTTGTAAGTGTTAGAACATTGGCTAGTTGCCACCACGATAACCGTGACTCAGACTTGGTAACTCTACACACACGACTTCGGTTGGGAACAAGTGCCTTCTAGTGCGCTATTTCCAAGAACTGTTACGCTTTTTTAAAGTATACTTGCTGTACATCCAAAAAACGGTGTTGAATGAATGATTTTTACTATTTATTTTATTAATTTCTATGACATTGATGGGCAAACAAGCAGACGGATTTCCTGATGGTAAGAAATTCACGCTGCCTATCAAAACCATTTTTTTTATTTGACGTAGGTACTGTATCGTACTCTTAACATCGTCACATTATACAGACTTAGATAGAAAAACAATTAAAATATACTTTATATTATATAGTAGTTACTTAATTAGACATAGAGAATTCGCAAATTGATGATTCTATTAAATATTTAACAACTAATTGTACATACAATTTTTAAAATAATTCCTATAATAATGACCAATGTAAATAGAATTGAAATTCATTAAAATAAAGTAACAAACCTAGAGATACTAAAGGTTGTAATGGTGCGTTGCTAATGTTAGGTCTCGAGCAAAAGTGCGGCAGAAATAGGTAAGGCGGTGGCGGCGAAACTCTACCACCTAGTCAGATGTCACAGTGTTAGTCGTGACAAAGACAATATACCTACCAAGTAATAGGCGCTATTGCCATTATACCGGAGTTCACAATGCTTTTAAGAACATAAGCTTATTATTCAACAATTCGTCCAGAAATAAACTTAAATTTCGACATAGTACTTCAATATAACATTGTGCTAACTATACACTATAGTTGAGAACGCTAGTGCCGTAATCAACTTATATCTAAAAGAAGACATATTATGCATTTCAAACCGTTTTCAAAATTTACTAAGTAAGAGAAAATTACTTTTTGTCTTAAGACAAACTTACATACACAATAGCATACAAAATTAAATACATACTCATCATATTATAGTCCACCTACTTACTATTTATAATATTATTTATATTTAATAGAAATAACAATTGTTTTGATGATGCTTTTCTATATATGAATACGTATCTAAAGTTTCTTGCTGTCTTTATGTCGAAAACAGTGAATCAAAAGATGCTTATTTATTTATTTATTTAACACTTTATTGCACACAAAAACTAAAATACACAAAAAACACGAGAAGTTAAAAATGCACAAAAGGTGAGCTTATCTCTAACTAAAGAAATTTCTTCCAGCCAACCCAAAAAAAAATTAAGCTGTTAAAATAAAATGGAAGGCATCGTGTACAAAACAATTAAGTATAGCTGTACTTAGAACAAATAAATAAAAATATACTAATAAAGTGTGTAAAAAAAACAGGTACACTTATAATTATTAAAATATCTTAGTAGGATAATATATGAGTATGTTATTGTGTCAACGATAAGTAATGTTCCTTCAATTTTTGTAGAATAGGCAAAAAAGTAGTATATGTAGAAAATGCTTAAATAATAACAAGAAATGTATAAGTGTATAAATAATTACTTGCAAATTACAAGGAACAACTTAGCGTTTTATTTTTTATATCTTAAAAATGAATATTGAATTCTTGATTTTTTTTCATGTTCCACTAATGCAAAATTTTTGTTATTTCTTATTTAAGCAACAAAGCACATCAAAAAAAGCAAAGGTGCAATTGTTCCATTAGATCGCGCCTAATACTATGCCTAAGGGTAATTGATTTTTTCATAATGTAAAGAGATATAAATGACGTGTCTAACTCATATAGTAGTCTTTGTTCCCAATACAATTAGAAGTAACAGCAGAACTATATCGACAGTTTTTGCCAGCCGCGTGCGAACACGCGATTTCACCGGGAAACAACTGATGATACCTTTCCTTTTATCTACAGTCAATATAAGATAGCTAATAAATTGGCAATTAATAACTTAGATTCGAAAGTTTGGGTGTACGCGAGTTGCTGCTCATTATATAGTTTGATAGATTCATATTTCAATCAAGTGTTGAAGAATTTCAAATTCAAAGGCCGATCCGAAAGTCTTATCTCTAAACATTGATTTTTTTCAGTTTATTTTGACTTACCTAGAATATTTAATCATTTTTACAAAAAATAATCACTGTGAACCTGTCGAACAACAGACTTACGGCCAATATTAATAATCAATCCTAATCCAAAACTTGATATCCAAGATTGATATTTTGATCCATTTTTATGTTATTGCTTGCCAATAACATATCTGTGTACGNNNNGAAACTTGGAAAAATCCAATTTTCTTTGTGTTGGCCGACCCGGGATTCGAACCCGGGACCTCATGCAGTCAAGTCCAACACCTGAACCGCTAGACCACAGAGGCGATTTAATAATAATATATTTAATAATAATAATAAAATATATTTTTTTAATAATTAAAAAAAATATTTTGACTTACCTTCTAGGTAAGTCAAAATATTTAATAATTTTTACAAAAAAATAATCACTATGAACCTGTCGAGCAACAGACTTAGTAAGGGCCGTGGAGTCGAGTCGATTGTTCCAGATTATTTTGACGTACCTACTTAGAATTTTTAATTATTTATATAAGCATTAATCTGTCAAATAACAGACTGAGTAAACGTCATCGATCATAGATTATATGTATAATGTATATGTATAGTGAATATATAATTATAACTTATACTTGACAAAAAAGTAATACTAAACACAGTTAGAAATTAAAAAAACATTGATTTACAAATCGAACAATGAGTAAATAACAAAATTTAAACACAATTGGAATAAAATTCTGAATAATGTGAATAAATTTTACTTAATACCAACGAATTCCTATACCCTCGATGTTGTGTTTTTTTCCAAGAATAATAAATTCAAAAAAAATATCTTCACGCCCATATCCCCGAAGAGGTAGGCAGAGGTACAACCAAGGCACCCACGACTAGCCGAAGACACTAAGTCCCACAATGTGATAGGTGGCAAGCCTATCGCCAACCGGGCACATTTCCTATCCCGACGAACATTTTTTTTTAATTATATTAATCCAATTTTCTTTTTGTTGGCCGACCCGGGATTCGAACCCGAGACCTCATGCAGTCAAGTCCAACAGCCGGACCGCTAGACCACAGAGGCGATAAATAAATTAACACTTAAAAGATCATAAATTTACCTTACAATGTTGTTTTATTAACAAATTATACAGTTTTTATTTAGTTAACTACAATACTTAATACATATATCTACAAAACTCAATTTTATTTAGTACTAATTTTAGTGAGCTGGGGCCAGTAAAACTTTAATTTTTATTGGCCTGAAGTTATGAATAAAAACTTGTAACGTTACGTATATTGTAAAACTAGCGACCTGGCCCGTCATCGCACGGTTATAAATATACTACATGTATAACCACCCTCTTCAATAACTTTATCTATTAAAAAAAACCGCATCAAAATCCGTTGTGTGGTTTTATAGATTTGAGCATACAAAGAGACAGAAACAGAACAAAGAGAGAAGAGGGACAGAAAGCGAATTTCTTTAACACTATGTAGTGATGACTGACACACACCTAACAAATACATGTATACCTGACTGAATTATGTACACTAAAGATAATTAGATAAACACAGATCTAGGCCACTGCAAATAGGCCGCCAATTTTAGCATTTTTTGTCTGTCTCGCTCCTTCCCGTTGTTAAATTCTAAACTAAGGACTAGAGGAAACTACCAACAACTACGAAACTGACTTCCAATAATGGTAGGTTAAAAAAATTATGTGGCACAGTGAAATGTACCTCGTAACAACGCTCACCATCCGCTATTTTCCCACACCATCCATTAAAACTAAATGAGACAATTACGTTTGTCACAGTTGTGCCGAGAAACCCAAAGAATGTATGGTTTGCTTGATTCCAATAAACTGCATGTGAGTAAGTTCATGTTTATGTGCATATTTAGTGACGCATCTACTAACCGTGTTACGGATGTTAAGTGATAAATCGACATCCAACTCTAAATATTCAATTGTTTCCATCCTTGGTACTTAGTGCAACTCTATTGTCTATATAAGAAAGTGTTATAAAAGTAAGTGTTAGTTACACTATTTATAACTCAAGAACGGCTGAACCGATTTGGCTGAAACTTGGCGTGGAGGTAGCTTAGAACCGGGAGAAGGACATAGGTTACTTTTTATCTTGTTCGATTGTGAGGAAACTGGGAAAAACAACATTTTAATTTTTTTAATGCAAACCGTGCGGGCCAAACGAAGTTCGAAGGAACCGCAAGTAATTTTATATAACATGAAAAACACCTGCATTGTTTCATGTAATAAATTAAAAAAATAGATAAACAATGTGTCGCTTTTACAGCATCTTCAGGGCTATGTTAACAAAATTCGTTTACAATAACTTAACATAGCTCTGAAGATGCTGTAGAAGCGAATTCGGTTGGGTAACATTGTTTTTTTTTTTAAATATATTATAGGAATCAGTGTGGTTTTCACATATAAAAATCCAACACTAAAAGCTAAAGTCATAAATGGAACATGAAGTAGGTACAACAGTCAGCATTACATGCCATATTTAATCACAGTTAAACTGAAAAAACCGACTCCAACTAGGTACTTCATTAGGTAACACGTCTCGATTTGATAATTGTTTTTTTTGGTTCCGCAACGAAAGGTCAAAAATAGAAACCTTGAAGATTCATCATGTCTGTATGTCAATTCGTCCGTATGTCACAGCCACTTGTTTCCAAAACTATAAGAATTATACTGTTGAAACTTGGTAAGTAAATGTTCTGTGAACCGCATTAAGATTTTTACAGAAATATAAATGTTTTCATATTCATACCTACTGTGAAAGAACTTGTATATAATGTCACTTGCTGCTACGGAACCCTTCATGGGCGAATCTGACTCGCACTTGGCCGCTTTAATTTGTAAGATAGCAAATGTTCCCGAAATAGTCCCACATAAATTTTATCAACATCATACTAGTAGCTTCTGAGAGTTCTGAGTTCCTTAATAACAATAATATAGTATTGAATATTTAAAAAAAAACCATTAGACGGATCATCATAAAATTAATATTGGACTACCTTGAAATCATGAAGTATATTTCCAAAAAGAATCATCAAAACGCAACATCTCGCAACAAACATACCAAAAACATAATCAATTTGACAACTTCCATTTTTTTTAAGTCGATTAAAAGCTAAATTCAAGGGTACAAGTATAAATTAGGTACGAATTAGAACAGTTTAGCATTGTTAGCCATAAGTAAGCACAGTCAAACTGCAAAAACCGTCTCCAACTATTTCATAAGCAATTATATCGCGATTTGTTCATTATTTTTTGGAAGATAGCAAATGTTTCCCAAATAGTCCCAAATAAATTTTATCAACATCCTGCTAGTAACTTTTGATTTACTTAACAATGACGCACTTGACTATACTGACAATATTATAAGTGTGAAAGTTTGTATGTTTGTTTATTACTTCTTCATGAAAAATCTGCTTAACCGATTTTCATGAAATTTGGCACACACATACAGAGTAACTTGAATTAACACACAGAATAGTTTTAATCCCGAAAAATGTGCCTGTGGGACCATTAACCACACAAAAGCTAGTTGTCTTTAACTTAAAAAACACAAGTCGGATCATGATAAAATTAATATGGGACCTCCTCATAATCTCTGTTAAAAATAACAATTCATGAACAGAACCACGGTCAGCAAGTGACCAAAGTAAGCAAACTTAATCTTAAAAGGAAGAATTAAACAAATACATTAGTTTTGTCCAGACAGCTTTAGTGACTGGATAATCTGTGGTTTATTTAACGTTTTATTATCTGTATCACAAAAAACACGTCCGCATGGTAATATATGTCATAATATGATTTGTACCATCGACGCTAGTGTAAAGCTTGTAGGTACGTCTACTACATTTTACATTCACACTCTTACCTCGTGCCTTGCCTTGCACCCCGCTTCGAGACTCGTACTCGAGTGTAAATGCGATACCAGATATCGGTGTCCAGCTTATTTCTATCATAAACAAATCAATGTACAGTACTACTCTTTAAATTATGCGCTTCGGCTTTACACTTTTTACTCTTTTCACACTTTATACATTTATTTTCAAATAAGCTGACCTAATCTAAATTTAAGCGAAATGATTAATTATGTGTAATAAAAACTCTATATAGATATATTTAAAACACATTCGGATTTCCGAAGCTTGACGAATACAGCCGAAGCACATAATTTTAAAAGTACTACTGTACCTGTTTTTGTAGTGTTCCAATTTGGAGTATAATATAGTCAAGCCAGCCTCAGGTCGGCAACGCACCATTAACGTCTTTGGTGTCTATATTTGTCTCGTAAAATTCACCAATTCGGCAGCCTTCCTATGGCATAAAAATAACATACTCGTATATGACAACCATAGACCGCGGTTGTAATTTACCGTTATTAGAAGTTATTAGATCTTCTCTTGTCATTTACTGATAACTTCCTTCCTCTAGTAATGTTTGAAATATGGCTAAGTATTTGGCTTTTTAAACCATAGCAAGTCAAATACCGTCTAAATTACCCGGTCATTTGTTTGCTCCGGTTAACCTTTGTTTCCGGGCTCCATTGTAGAACAGGCCAACCGCCTACCTGACATACAACTCGTTAGATCTCGCCTTTTGAAAGGCTTTCGTCAATAACACCGCGACCTAATTAGAAAGTAAAGTTCTGCGACGGCTCGTACAGATTAGTGAGACAACCATCTTAGCTATGTCTAATGAAATAACGTCAATGACATGTTTGAATTTTAAAATAGCTTAAGTAACTATCGCAAAACTTTCTAGACTTACCATCCTAACCTCAGGTTGGCATCGCACAAATAATATCAGCCTAAGCGGCGAGTTTTAAACTACCACGAAATTTTGTCCATCGGGTATGTGCTCAGTTATCGATAGGTTTGCTACCTCTGCCTGTTTCTTAGGGGATATGGGCGTGAATGTACTTTACTTTTACCATGAAATTCGTCTGCTCGTTTGCTTCCAGATGCAGACACATGCGTAAGATTAAAATGAAACTTTGTTGTTTTCTATCAAATGTTGTTTGTTTACTTATTTGGATTCGGGAGGAAAAACAGAGTGTATCCAACTAAACATACACAATCTCTCAAGATTTGAACTATTGTTAATTCAAGTAAATCAAAGCCAAAAGGAGGACATCTCATTATTTTTACATTTTGGCATAACATCTCCGTTAGATATGCTTAGATTCGATTTTTTTTTATTTTAGCACTTGTGCTTGAGTTAAATTTTCATGCATATCAAAGTAAGAAAAAAAGGTGTGTGTGCGATTCACACACGATAGAAGTGAAACTTCAGTAAATCGACAAAATAATGAGATGAATATAATATTTGTGTCTCTTATGCGTCGTTTTTCCGTTGCACCCGTTTTGAAATCACAACGATACTAAAGAAGTTTCACTTCAAAAACATATTGTTAAATTATTTATATTAGCCATAATTCATGCTAGAAACTCAAGTCAGGGTCTTGAGTGTAGCGGTGGCCCTTGTAAGAACGTCTAGTGAGATTTGGCGGCAACGAGAAAATGCACGAAACTAATTTTTTTTCATTAACCAATATCGACGTCGCTTGTGGACTTGTGGACAAACTTCTACAAAATGACACCAAAATTGAGTAATTTTACTCAAAGCATACACGAAATTCAATCAATAAAAAAATTGCAACCATATTTTCTTTCGATGGCGCCAAAACTTAACATCCTATTTGAGTTGGCAAAAGAACGATAACATTTCAAAAATCGAACGGTTTTAAATTCGTAATTGAAAACAAAAAACAAGTGAAACACTAAAACTGAATGAATGAACAGAAGAATTCCTAAAATCGATGAGTAACGAGTAATCCGATTAACATGAACTGCACCAGCTATTGACGTGAGTTTTTCTGTTTGGTGCCTTGCCAAATGTAAGTCATCACTTTATGTCTGCGTCGTTGTAAAGTTCATTGTCAATGTGAAAAAACTCTAAAGTACTTCCTTGTTTTAAATTTAAAATTCGTATTTTAGAAAAAAACAACTATTAGTTTATTTCTAAAGTATCTTTACTCCCGCATCTCAGAAGGAGTAGGCAGAGAAACAATCACTAGGGTTACTATTGAATCTCGATTTCATACAAATTGGAAATTGTAATCGGATATGTCATTTTAGATACTCTTGAACACAATACTAGCGAATTATTAACATTTAGTTTCTACAAGAAATTAACGAATTCGATAGAAAAATGAATTGCTTACTAGTCAACCTTCCTCTTCGTCCTTCTCTTCATAAAAGAACCTTCTCCTGATAATAACTAACAGAACAAAACAGGAATTAGCATGATTCGTCCATCCGCTGAAGCGTGATACGATGACCACGTGAAATGGGGATTAATTTTTATATAGGTACATAGGTATTATATAGATTACTAACTTATTGATTTAAATTTCATCTTAATAACTCCACGTGTTCCTGGGAAAAAGGGTCTTAATAGATGGACTAACAGCAAAGTAATCCTAAAAGGGTTTTTTTCCTTTCAAGGTACGGAACTCTAAAAACTTACATAGGAATGATTAAACATGGCAAGTGTCGCCGAGCAGGCATATTACTGTTTATTTAGTTGTGACAAATCGTTAATCTAGCCCCGGCTTGTCTAATGCGGACAAATGACTCAACTCAATTGTGTCTTCGGGACAATAGCTTGCCGCGTAATATTACGTTTGATGCCATAAGAATATAGGCCGTACTAGTATTGTATAAACTTTGACCGGACTAACTTAATCTATTTTCTTTCGATCGGATGTCCCACAGCGTCTTTTTAACTGACTTTAATAGGGGTTCCACACGGACTAAAGCATTGGTTGTAAACAATGGTTGGCATTCGTGTGGAACGTAGATTTAATCCAAATTTTGATTTGTTTCAAGTAAAGTTTCTACCAAAGGTTGTAAAAAGCGTGATTACAACTGTCTGGATTATGTTTAAAAAGAAGAAGCTTATATTATGTTCGGTGTCTATTGATATGGTATTACATACGTTCCTTGATTTTTCCGTAATTTATGTTTTTTTTAATCTCTTACTTGGAAGAGCTATTTGTACTTCCGAGGTGATCCCATTGCCAGGTAAATCGAGGAAAACAGTCATTTTCTTATTTACTTTATTATATATATTTACACTCAGACGACATAATGTCAATTTTTTTAATTAATGTTAATGGCAGAGATGGTTTGGAGCGATAAGACCACCATTTGTATATGTCTCCTTTGTAATACTGTTTTTATATTGTGTATGTTTGTATGGATATCGTTATAAAGTAATAATTTTAAATTATTTTCTAATCCTCTATGTATAATAAATCAACCACCTGCCTGCCAGAAAGCTCGCAAGAGGCAAGCATAGGTTACATTTGTCGTAACCAATAACACCACTAGTGGTAAAGTGCTCTGCTGTGCCCTAGTTTACTTCGGACGAATCACCCAAAAATTTGGTAGGGTAGTCAGTAGGTTTAGTGGTTACACAATGGCATAACTTCCCGGCCACAGGGCAGATCGCACCTATAATATGTCTATGTGCTCTATAGGCCATGGTAGTCTTTTGCCATCAAGGAGGCTGTATGCTTGTTCGATGTGTAATGCCATAAAAAATGGAGACGGTTTTAGCAGTTTTCCTGAACATAAATGATTTCTAGTTATGTTTAAGATTAACGCACATATAAGGTAAGTAAAGGTCATTGCACATAAGCCTTTATAAAAAAATAAGTCTATAACTTGTGACACAAGCGGCATCTTTACAAATTTTGAAAGTGATTTGACTTTTTTATCACCAATGCTGTTTTTAAAACCTAACCAGTCTATTAATTCTCAGCAATGTCTGAAACAAAATGAT
>NJDC01000708.1:0-16622 GCA_002245475.1 Calephelis virginiensis | reverse complement strand
CCCAAAAATTTGGTAGGGTAGTCAGTAGGTTTAGTGGTTGCACAATGGCATAACTTCCCGGCCACAGGGCAGATCGCACCTATAAAATGTCTATGTTGGCTATAGGCCATGGTAGTCTTTTTGCCATCAAGGAGGCTGTATGCTTGTTCGATGTGTGATGTCATAAAAAATGGAGACGGTTTTAGCAGTTTTCCTGAACATAAATGATTTCTAGTTATGTTTAAGATTAACGCACATATAAGGTAAGTAAAGGTCATTGCATATAAGCCTTTATAAAAAAATTAGTCTATAACTTGTGACATAAGCGGCATCTTTATAAATTTTGAAAGTGATTTGACTTTTTTATCACCAATGCTGTTTTTAAAACCTAACCAGTCTATTAATTCTCAGCAATGTCCGAAACAAAATGATCATAGAAAGCCTTCTTTGCTCGTCTAAATCGTATAATTTTTACATTAATGTTGCCATATTTTTTCACTACAGATATAGCTTGTAATTTCACTTTTATATTAATTCTATGATGCCTGCTTGTACCGATACGGCAGATTGCATGTTGTCAATACTTAATAGTAACATACTATAGATCTAACACGCGAACGCAACTTTTCATTGAACGCGAAAAAACTATTCCATTCGTGTTATACGATTCGACATAGTTTCACTTCTGTGTAGCTAGCACGAATCGTTATTATCGACATCGAGTAACAAGTGACTTTTACATTTCTCGATAACGTTTTGTTGTAAATAAACAATACATCATTGATTAATTCGACTCTTACTTCGATTTCGTAAATAAAGTTAATTAAGTTATTGATGCTTAGGTAGGTACTACATTTTCGTTTATCTGCGCACGTTTTATTGTTTAGTTTCTTACCAACGGCTGATAGTGACATGCACATACAGGCATTGTAGGTATATGCCAAGCGTTAATATATAGAACCAGTGAATTCAGATCAAAAAACTGGCACCATAGTACTGATAACATATCAATGTTTTTTTTATCAAATATCTAATCAAACGCCTAAGTCGATTAGCTGTTTAACACTCGATACTACTATATTACGATAGAAGCTAGTTGTTGGACTGCTAGCTACTTAGAAGATGAGTGTTTAAGAAGCCGATAGTCAATGCTTAAATGGTTATGTGCCGGATCGTTGAACATAAGTATGCATAATTACTGAACGCAAAAAGATTTGTACTATTTTAATTGCCGCCATTTATTAGATATTTTGCAGGCGTAATGAGACCTATGCCATATGCGAATTCTGTTAATTTATTATAGGTCAGGTGTTATGTGAACAGGTGGACTACTTGAAGTGGTTAGAGACTATCGCCTTGAATGTAAGTTATTTCTTGAAGTTAAAAATTCCGAAAGCAAAGTGCTTAGGGAAAATCAAATAGGAAACGTTATCCCATAAACTTACTGACGTAGTAACAGTAGATACGCAACGCACATTATACAAGTGGTTGTTTGTCCTTTTGAGATTCAAATCCCTAAGTCATAACGCTCTAGGAAAACCCAGTAGGGAAGGTCATCCTATAATCTAACTAATGTAGTATGCACGTTTTAAAGCAAGGCTTTATGCTCTTTTATAAAAATAATTCCCAATTTGTAGCAGGGGAAACCTATAAAAGGTCGTTCGATAATCTAGCAGTAACTAAGTAGGTACAAGACGCGTATCACAAGTATATCCATACTAATATTGTAATGCGAAAGCCTATAAAATATGTAAATGAAGCCTTTATTTTGCTAATTCCGCAAATAGCAAAATAAAGGCTTATTTTACATTTGTTATAATGGATTTCCGCAAAGTAACGCCTGATTCAATAAAAAAATAGCCTGTAAAAGGTCATTCGATAATTTATCAGTAGGTACTAGGTACTCTATCACGGTATCAAGGTACTCTATGTGGTGCTCTATCACGGCTAAATAGCTGAGCCGATTTTTTGAAATTTGATATGCTATAGCTATAGATTTAAGCTTATCAAACATAGGTTACCTTTTTAAAAAAATCAACAAAATCAACCACAAAATGATTATAATAGGGGAAACAGTTTGTATGAAAATGTAATAATACAACTTTCGAATATTCTACGCCGACAAAGTCGCGAGCATACAGCTAGTACGATATAAACGGAAGCTCTAGATGATTTGTTGATGTTGAATAAATCACTTAAGCAGACTTCAATTCTCCACAAATATTAGTAACTGTATCATAAAAGATCGATCCGTAATTTGTTCTGACTTACCGTAACTTAAAAAGCTCAATCTACAGTAGCTCATAAGGGAGTAACAAAGAGTTTTATATTATCAAACAAACGAATCGTAAAAGTTCGGGGTACTTACTTGAATAGTTAGTGCTTTTGAATTCAGATTTCTCTGCCTTAGGTTAAAATCGTAAGATTTTATTAGTCCTGTGCCCTTGGCCGGTTAAAGATCAGCCGCCTTACCTATACCTGTCGCTACAATGACTCTGTCAGGGTCCTTTGTAATGAAGCCTACATTGGTCTGTATCCATCTGAAGCACGAAACACACGGTTGTACTTGTTCACTGTCTTATCTATTATAAAAGTCAATCCCACTTTTCGTCGTAATTTTATAACTTAAGAACGGGCTCACCTATCCAAAACAAATGTTTAGGCTTTGTTCGGAATTTAGTAGATGGTTTACGTGGAGATTGCATAAAATTGGTCGAGCAGTTCTTGATTAAACACATTTTTCGTAACAAATAAATAAATGGCGGACAATTTTGTCAATGGGTATTTTTCACTAGAATTGAAAGTTTATTCAGATGGGGATTGTGCTGTCATATTTAACTTTTTTCAGATGCGAATTGGGCTGTCATATTTAACATTTTTCCGATGCGAATTGGGCTGTCATATTTAAGTTTTTTAATTGTTTTATTGTATGTTCAAAATATTTTTTTAAAAATTTCAGTTTATACGTAGCGAAGCACGGACCGGACCGTACCTAGTGCCTTATAAAAGAAAAAAAAATTAAAGAATACCTGTGTTTAAAATTACTTACCACTATTAAAGTAAGTTGTTACTATGTTCTTCTTTTATGTCGTAACAGAGCCATGTTATATGTTTTTTTTTTGTGTAGAGATAATAGAGGCTGTAGAGTGACGTAGGCTAAATTTAATCCCAGTATCTAAACGAATCCTCTTAGGAGGGATAAATATTCTTAACACGCAGCCGAATCCGCGGGCAACATCTAGTGACCGTTTAATTTAAAGTTAATTAAATTTCGTAGTAAGTACAAAATTTTACATAATTACATTCTCGCATTTAAATAACAAAGTAACAGTTGCATAATGCTTTTGACCTGCACTTCTTGACGCTGTTTTAAACTCAATGTTAACGAGAATCGTTGATTAGTAATGACGAATAAAAAGTGCAGGTCAAAGAACAATGTATTTCCGAAAGGAAATCTAAATGAATAGGTCGGGACTCGGGATATAGACTGCGCTTTGTACATTTAAAATGTTAAGCTTGTAGTTTATTGGTTGAGGGGGTAGGTATTTTGAATTCGTGGGTTCCACCAATTTCTATCCTGTTGTTGTCGCCTCTGTGGTCTAGTGGTCACGCGTCGGACTTGACTTGTTTAAGTCCCGGTTTCGACCTCCGGGTTGGCCAACACAAAAAAAATAGAAAATGTATACTTTCAAATCTCTAATAAAAAACGGTACCTGGGATTAGATAAGTGCCCGGTTAAGGATAGGCTTGCCACCCTTTATATTATGAGACAGTGTTTTCGGCTAGTCGTGGGTGCACTGGTTGTGCTTCTGCCTACATCTTCCAAGATAAGGGCATGAATATACTTATTTTCCTATCCTGTTGTGATGAATTGAGTATCTAACGCTACTTACAATTTTATCCTTGTGTACCTTCCAACTACTGTCCAAGTGTACCTTGTGTAAAAATGGTCATCCGCTTTTTTTCTTTGCAGCTCGTAGAAGGCGAGTATTACCAAAAGGCCACTGCTGGTAAAATGCCGTGCAGCAACATTCTCGATGACGTAATGAGTGTTTGGAACGGTAGCCGGTAGAGTTCTTTTTTTTTTGGAATGACTAATATGTTGCCAACCTCGCGGTTTTCACAACTTCACCGGGCTTTTAGGGGTAGAGACACATCAGGACTTATACTACGGTCATCGGACAAAATCTATGGTGTCTATGGACCACGGTTATATTTTACCATTATGAGAGCCGTGTGCTTGTTCGCTATTTTATCACATAAAAATATTCATCAAAGAGCTTGTCTACTAATATTTACTAAAACTCCTAGAAGCTGTGTATCATCAGCATACATAATTTTAATAGTTTTACTTACTTATTTCATTCTGCGCTTAGAAACTTCTCAGGATAGTCTGAACGCCTTAACTAAACGAACTTTCTGGAAAGCCGGAAGCCTTCCAGACGCTTGCATTAACTGTGGAATAGTGCCTCAGGAGTTCAGAAGCTTCGCAAATGTCAATTTTCCAAGATTCCTACTAACAATAGAAAATTCAATAAACCCAAAGGAAAATAAGTCATATAAAGTCTTGGCCTTCCGATGGGCGGACATTGGTTTTTACGGAATCTGACATTTAAAATACTCAAATTAGTCATCTCATTTATGCATTGGTATGGGTTTCCATGTCCACACACGGTGTTTTGCAACCAATCGCCGAGATTCGTATCTTTGCGTCCGAATTAATCATCTTCGAAAGAATAGGCAGAGATACAACCAGGGCAGCCATGACTAATCAAAGACACTAAGTCTCAGGGTATGATGGTGATTTCATCAGATCTCAGAGGTAGCAAGTCCATCGCCTACCGAGCACATTATCCTATCCCGTGCAACGATTTTTCATGTCGCCAAACCAATCGAATACGAGACCCCATGAAATCAAGTCCAAGAACGGACCGCTAGACCACTGTGGCGACAGAGGCCGGACTTCGTACCACAACCAATTGCTGTTGCAATATAGTCAGTGCTCGCTTATGTTTTATTCCAATTTGAAGAATAAGACATCTAGTAACCTAATAAAAACGGTCAATACGACCCTCAGGCTGGCAAATCATCATTACTTTCAACATCTTTAAGCGACGTGAATTCTTACCATTAGAAATCCATAATACCTCTCCTGTATCCATGTAATTTGTTGATCCTATCGCCCTGGCGGCCTTTGAAAAAAAGTATCTTCATGCCCATCCTCGAAGATGTAGGCAGAGGTACAACCAGAGCACCAACTGCTCGAATACAGTAAGACACAATGTGATAGGTGGTCGTCAACTGAGCACATCATGCAATTTCGGACAACATTGTTTTTATTATAATTGAAAAAACAGAAATACTTTTTGTTGCCAGACCTGGGCTTCGAACCCGGAATCTCATGGTGTCAAGTCTCACACTAAACCGCAAGACAACAGAGCTAGAGGCGATAACTTTAAATAAATAACGTCTGACCGCCTCGTTGGTCGAGTGGCTAGCATACACGCCTAATTACACCGGACAACCGCGAGGCTCGGATTCGATTCCCGACGGGGGCAGGCATTTGTGTGATGAACATTAAGATTTCTGCATTTCCGAGTATGGGTGTTTATTAAATTTATTCTGGTATATCTATTTAGGTATTTCTATGTATTAGTATCGTTGACACAAGCATATAATTTGCTTATTTTGGGGTTAGATTCAATTTGTGTAAATTGCCCGGTGAAATTTATTTATTAAAAAAAATTAAAATAACTTCTCAACTAGTCTCAAAAGTCAAAAGATCACAAATACATTGCAAAATATCAAAACTATGGGACTTTCCAACTTCATTCTCAAGATATTGAAAATATTGAGAATGACTTCCTAAAAGTGTCTTCACGCCCCCCGAAGAGCACAGCCAGGACCCCCACGACTAGCCGAAGACACTAAGTCCCACAATGTGCGAGCCTATCGCCAACCGGGCACATATCCAATCCCGAGCAACGTTTTTTTATTAGAAAACTAGCTGTCCGGCGAACTTCGTTCCGCCCGTTCAATTTGTATGGGAAAAATTAAAATGTCGTTTTTCCTAGTTTCCTCGCTGAAAATGTACCCCATTTCCTTCTTCCGGTTCTAAGCTACCTCTCCATCATCCTATCCTCTCCATTGGTTTAACTATCATGACTTTCTTTTATACACGATTCATCTTTCATATTGTTTTTTGTTTTTACTGTTTTTATTCTGCTATTCGGGACGGAGACAAATCCAACGAATCATAAAACATGAAAATTGGTCCAGCAAATCATGAGTTATAAGTGTGGTAACAAAACCCGACTTTGTTTAATATATAGATTGGAAAAACCCATTTTTCTTTTTGTTGCCCGACCCGGGAATCGAACCAGGGTCCTCATGCAGTCAAGTGCGACAACTGAGCCGCTATACCACAGAGGCGATAAAAAGAAGTATTATTCCTAAAGTATTTCTTGAGAATGACAATTTGTGCGATTTTGAAGCAAGAGTCAAGCTGCTTCTGACTTAGTATATCTCCATCTTTGCGAAGAGAGTTGTATGTCATCAAACTAATTTAAAAAAAAAAACATTCACAGTGAATGACAATAGCCAAAAATAAAACCTGTTCCAAATCCACACGTGGTTACATAGTATCAAAGTCATCACGTGTTGAACAGGTTCCGGATAAGAGGGCTAAGGAACAATGCAAGTCTCTTTTTGTAAAAATCTTGCTTGGAAGTAGAGCACGTGTTCGATCCCACCCGCCAATAAATTTAGAGACGTACGAAATTTAACCTTGTTCCTTAGTTTTAAGGTATATTTGATTGAATTTAAAATGATAAAAACATTTTATAGTGTAATAAGAAATTTCTATGAGGGGGTTCGCAGTACGGAGAATCACGGAAGGGTATATCAAATTCATTAAAGACTGCGATTTGTGTAATATATTAGGTTACCACTAACATAATATAAATAAATAAATGTCCCTGGACTAGTTACACAAATTGTATCTAACCCCAAAATAAGCAAATTATATGCTTGTGTTAAGGGTATTAGTCAACGATACTACCTATTACATAGAAATACTTAAAAAGATACCAGAATAACTTTAAAAAACACCCAGACCCGGGTGCTGAATTAGAACTGCAGATGCTGCTGCCACAGCGCTTGATACCCGAAGCGCAGCTGCTACCAGCTTCATGCAGTTGCTGCACGTGCTCTCGGCAGTTGCAGGTGGCAACTCGATTCAGAATAGTACCTTTATTAAGAAGAAATCCAGTACAATAATCCATAAATTAAAATGTTCAAAATCTATGTAAACCATTATAATGTAGCTAAGAATAATCACGTTAGCTTTCAAATGAAATCTTCATTGAAAACGGTCGGCTCGTTAAGTAGTTATAATGTCAGACATATACAGACACAGTAAACTTTTTTTTCTAGTGGAGGTCAAAAATGTATGTGAAGTTAAAGCTAACGTCTTCTTTTAATAAGGACTTTATTCTGATATACTTTATAGAAAAAGCGCACAAAATAGCTGATATATAGTCGGTTTCACTGATATTTTTATACATCAAAACAGTTTATTTCCAACACAAAATGATATTGTTTCCATTCAAAATAAGCGACCTTCAACGGTTTCTCAGTCGTCAGTAAACAAAATGATTTGTAGATATTCTTGAGGCGAACCATGGTGTCGTTTATTTTTGCTTCCAACAATTCTAAACACATGGCTATTATCCACTAACTTTTATTAGGTGGTAGTGCTTTTTTAGTTATTTCTTTTTAGCTAACAAACGCCCCAGGAAACCTAGTACCGTTTCTTTGTTTCTATTTTTATGAGCTAAAACATCTACTAGATTTTTTAAATCTCTGAATACCTAAAGTCCTAAAGAGATAGTTAGGTATAACTAGTACATAAATTAATACTAATATATTTATTTTCACCTCAAAAATACAAATAATCAAAATAATTTTCCTAGCGATAACTTATTAATCAGAAACTACAAAAATTTACCATCCTTTCTAAACTACAGTTACTTTTACCACAAAATTTATTTCGTCGTTACTAATAGGGTTTGCAGACGGTTGTAAACACGCCTTCCAACAAAGGTAACCTTGGAGAAAACTTTATTTACATCTTCCGATTACTAGGTATTAAATTTGAATTACATCTACGCGCTTCGGTCCATACAGATGCAAACTAATTTTTATAACCGTCTAGAACGTCCTTAAAGATACTTTACATTTTGTTTTTGAAATTACAAATTGATATATCGGAATGTACTGCTTTACCTATTTGTAAGTATTTTTATAGACAAACATTTGATCATAGATGATCATAGAAAGTGATTATTTTTTAAACAAATTAATTACCATTGTGATGCAGGCTTTCAAAGATTACTCCAAACTCTTTTTAAATTAAAATTACTTAAAACGAATTTCTCTTCTGTAAAGTTGTATAAAATTGTTGTATCGACTGACGAATGTACCTGATTTTAATGTTTAATTTTTTTAAGTTATCTAATGGTTTAAACTTATTTTAGGTGAGTAATATATTTTTCAATCAAATAAAAACAAGAGATGGAATATTATACAAGGGTCAAATTAGGCAGAACATACCTACTAGGGGTTTTAGACAGTTGTAAACATTGTTTAGCATCCATCTGGACCATAGATTTAATCCAAATTTAATAACAGTCAAAAGGTGGAAACGAAGTTTCCTTTAAAGTTACCTTTGTTGGAAGGCGTGTTTACAAACGTCTAGAACGTCTTTAACTTGTACTGTTTTTAATCTATATAGTATGTTGATTTTTAGAAACGTGTTTTGTCGCTTTCTATTACTTGCTTTCAAAGAAGACAGCGATAACTTGAAATAAGCTTTATTTAATTATCGAATTACCATTATTTGCTACCGTCTGTGCTGTTATCTAGTGATATAGAGGTCGGTTGATAAGCATTGGGGTCTCTGTTCCAACAAGCCATGTTAGGCGCATTAGGCGCAAATGCGAGTCAAGGTAGGCATTTACGCAATCAACCAAGGACGACAGGGAGTGCAACCAACATAGCGAACAGCTGATACCGACAAACTTGTTTGTAAGCCCACCGCTAAGGGCTAGACAAATTAGTTTCTGGAATTTTCTATATCCGTACTCAATACTTTATTAGTAAGAAATGTACTTAATTAAATAAAGTATACAGTGGATAAGTACAAGTGTTAGCTCCAAAAAACGTGCAAAAGTCAGTTTGTCTGTTACACTTTCACGGCTAAACCGCTTCCCCGTTTTAAATGAAATTTCATATGCGTATAGTCAAAGACCGGAGTAAAATAAGCTTCTTGTTTTTCGAGTATCAACTTTAAAAGATCTATAATGGGGAATGAAAGTTTGTATAAAATTTATGTTGTAGTTAACCAAAGTTTTAAGTACATAGTTTATTATTTTATGCCCACGAAATAGAGAGTAGACAACTAGGTTTTTTATAATGCTAATTTTTGGCTTTGGGGTGTGATAACCCAGTGGAATAATTGTTTATTTTAACTGGCTTATTTTACTTAGGTATTCAGACTAAATTACACATAAATTAGTTTGTAGTCAGTCAAACTAGATCCTACTTATCCCAATAGATACCATCGCCTTACATTTTTTGTCATCATATTATATGTTCCCTTTGTTCCGGTTGAAGAGTAGGACAGCCAGCAAACTTGAGCCAGATCTTCTAAACATCGGGTTGACTTCCTTTTGGTCTGGGTTCTGCGTCTGTTTAGAAGCTTATACAGGCGAGCGCGTGTTAAATAAGTCTGTATTGGAGTCTCTAGTAGTCTCTACTAGTGGAGTGCTGTGCAGTTTACCCAGGTAGAGATCCACGCACCGCCCTGCCTATTCTTACTCACGTTGTCACACAGTCCGGAAGGTAGAGTAGCCGGTAGACTTGCACAATAGGCCTACCATCCGACTAACATCCCGGCAACAGGGCAGCGATGCACCTATAACATGGGTTCTAGATAAGTCCCTGAACATTGGGAGAGTAGTACGCTGTCTTAACTCTTACCACAAAAGAAACCAAGCACTGATGTTAAAGATGCGTTTTCAAGCGTTTCAAACTTCTTGAGAGTCTATCTATGGCTGACGTGTTTTTCTTACCGTTAAGATTTTTTAACGTCTAGTCGTCTTGCACCAAACAAACTGACAATAATTTTAATAATTTTATTTGTTATTTTTCAGATATATCGCAGCGCAGTTTCCATCAAGAACAACATAAGCAGATAGTGTCTGGATCTTCTCAAGGACTCACACTCACGAAGCTTTTAAAATGAAAAGCAAAGAACGTTGGACCTACATACAGTACACTTAAACAAATAATCTAGTGGAAGATTTTTTTTCAATACGTAGACAAGTTACACAAATCGAATCTAAGCCCAAAGTAAGCAAATGTTATGCTTATGTTATAGGTGTAAGTCAATGATACTAATACATAGAAGTACCTAAGTAGATAACCAGAATGAATTTAATAAACACCCAGACCCGGAAACGCAGACATTTAAATGTTCATCACACAAAATTAAATGACTGCCCCCGTCGGGAGACGTGTACGCTTCCCCTCGACCAACGAGGCGGTTAAATCTTAGCAAAGACTTATCAGCCTAGATATAAGGCCTATGGGTAAAGTAAGACTAAAATTCTTTCAGCACAAGACAATTACACATACAAACAAATAAATCTTCACGCCAAGTCTCTTCCTGGGAAGGCAGTAAGCATCGCGTGCCTACTCACCTTGCATACCTGCCTAACTTCCTCCACATTCGTAACTCTTGAGTCTCGTCGTATAAGTATCGGTTTCGGAGGCCCATGAAACCACTCTCAGTTAAAACCCGAGCAATTTGGTTATGGAATGTCAAAATTAGTCTCCCCTTCTTACATTCACCACACTTAGCTTTGTATACCTATCTGTTTTGCTAATCTTTCACCTACCATTCTTTAAACATGACCGAACCAACGGAGACAAACGACAACAGTAGATACTGCGGCGATGATAAACAATTATTTTCTAGTAGGAATGGTAAAAGCACCAACGTTATTATAGATGTTCTCCCGCCCGCGTTTTAAAATGTTTCATTTTCCTGTTACGAGCATATTTACATACAATCCTCACTTTGAAAATCATCTACTATTGAAATATGAGACACTTATCGCCCCTTAGGAAAGTGAATGCCAACGTTAACCGTTGGCAACGCCGACAGCTGCCACCACTTCATCAACTATTATAACCCATTCGTTAGTAATTGAACTGTTTTTAGATTGGATAACCTTGACACCATACCATAGATGTTACAGGTGTGCTGTCCTGTGGGCGGGGTGTACAGCCTATTGTGCAAGTCTACTGGCATATCACACTCCGGACCAGAAAATTACACTTATTATGGTGGAAATGCAAGACGGTACTGCTACCCTTCACCATGAGTAGACTTATTGGTAATAACCCATTTAACATATGCTCGCATTTTACGAGCTGCCAGGTAGAGCAGCTGATGGTCGATTCGTCACAGGGGCCGGACCAGGGGGAAAGTGAATGGATACCAGCAGCTAAACGACAGCTGCCATAACTTCATCAACTATTATAAACCATTCGTTAGTAATTAAACTGTTTTTAGATTGGACAACCGTGACCTTAGCAGCATAGAAGTTATAGGCGTGCTATCCTATGAGCGAGGAGTTCGGCCTATTTTGATAGACCACAGAGGCAACACAAGTTCCTACATAGCCCTTTACCATGAGTAGTCTTGTTGGTAAGCTGTCAGGTCGAGAGGCAGATGGTCTATTCGACACAGGAGATCCGGAGCCCAGACAAGGGAGAAAGTGAATGGAATCAACCGTTAAGCGACAGCTGGCACCGCTTCATCAGAAAACATAATCCAACAAAATTTTTCGTTAGGACTTAAATTACATAAGTAAATAAAAACTTTTATCAAACGATTTTTATTGAAAACAATACTTATAATTAAGACTTCGTATGTCTAACTTATGTTAGAAACAATAAAATCTTTGCTATATGATGTCTTTAAAAAAATCAACCTACCTGCATTCCTTTACTAATAAAACTAAATTTAAACATTTTCAAAAACACATGCAATGTATTTTATTGAATCAGGCGTTACTTTGCGGAAATCCATTATAAAAGATGTAAAATAAGCCTTTATTTTGCTAATTCCGCGTAAGCAGTGTAACCGTTGTGGCAAATAATCCTCCAAACGACACAGAATGTGACAAGCCTAACTGACGTTCCCACCACCCACCTCCGCGACCAGAACACGACTATAGGAAGAGCTCGGGAAACAATATAAATTGTCACGTTCTTTACATGTGTGTTCTTTACATTTTCTTTACTTTAGGTAGGGTTGTCACATGTAAAGAACGTGACAATTTATATTGTTTCCCGAGCTCTTCCTATAGTCGTGTTCTGGTCGCGGAGGTGGGTGGTGGGAACGTCAGTTAGGCTTGTCACATTCTGTGTCGTTTGGAGGATTATTTGCCACAACGGTTACACTGCTTACGCGGAATTAGCAAAATAAAGGCTTATTTTACATCTTTTACATGCAATGTAATTAAGAATCATCGCAATTAAGTCATCTTTCAAAGAAAAAATCTCATCGGAATTGGTCCATTGCTACGAAAGCTACGATGCCACAGACAGATAGACATATACACATACACACATGCACGCACGCACACACACACGCATGCAAACGCACACGCAAGCACGCACGCATGCACACACACAGGCGTGAAACTTATAACTTTTTTTTTCGTCGAGTTTAAAAATTTGCATCTGGAACTGAAATAATACAAATTGAAACACAAGTCAACAATGAGAGCTCTTCTCGTCAGTTCGTTCTTAGAACTATTATATAACAAACATTTTCTGTTATATGTTAATAAACTAACCACATTATGCTGTATTTGTTATTATGAGGAGAAGGTTCTTACGGAAAAAATATTAAGAAAACCTCTCAGAAATATTGAAAAATATACATTTAATTTTGCATATTTTAAAAAACGCTCGTAAAGAATGTCAATGTCATTCACAGCCATAGACTATATCAAAGAGTAAAGTAGCTGTCCATAAAGGAATATATTAAAAGAACATCGTTTGTTCGGAAACGTGGTTACTTATCAAATTCGAGCATCATTTGTTCGGAAACGTAATAACATTTTAATTTTTTTCATAAAAACTGAACGGGCGGTACGAAGTTCGCCGGGACAGCTAGTGTCCGATAGATATTCAGCAACGGTATAGTGACCTTTTATATACAATTTCACTTTGACACATTTTTTAAATTTATTTAATGGCAGATCTTCTATAAAATCAGGAAGTTCATTGTAAAAGCGTATACATTGGCGCATGAAAGAATAATTATCTCTGTGGAGACGGGACACACGAGAGATCCACGGCCTTTCTATTCTTACCGCCGTAGTGTATTAGCACTGTGGTGTCTCTAGCCCGCACTTACCCTCCGGTAGCAGGTCAACTTAGGTCCGTCACATTTATTCGAAATTCGTTCACAGAATCCCGTTTCGATATTTCAAAACAAAACAGGGCCCGTATAAAGCCACTCAAACTCCGTTCGGAAAAATTACGAACGTGTGTGGCTGGATAAATGTTTAGATTTGTTGAGTTCTTAACTTTGTTGAAACGGAATTAGGCAAAAAATCGAATGTATGTGGCATTGTGGAGGGCCTTACAGAACATCAACGCACTTAGAACGCTAACTTCTATAGTGTATTTTGTATAATATAACACGGATGTTCGCCTCTGTGGTCTAGCGGTACGCCGGACTTGACTACTTGTTTAATTGACTCAGGTCCCGGGTTCGATTCTTGGGTCGGGCAACAAAATAGAAAATGTATGTTTTAAATTTTCTATTAAAAAATAACGTTGCCCGAGATTGACTGTGTGCCCGGTTAACGATATGGTTGCCACCTATCACATATTTTTGGTTTTGCTTTGTTTTTGCCTCTGCCTTCGGGGATATTGGCGTGAAGACACAGGGATGTATTTTTTAATCAGAAGAGATGTTTTGTGTGCTTACTGGCTGTCTTATGTCATAAAAATGTAAGGTATTTGTATGATGAGATAAAAAGTAAGGTTTTTGTAGATTATTTGTTATCTTTTCTTTATTATACTTATATATACTTTTCTCTATTTTTTTAACATTACTTATTATTATTTAATAAGCAAAAACATAGACACAATTTTAATTAGAAGCTACTGGTTTTATAAAATCAACCCTTAAAGGACTATGATAGAGGTGAAAGTTTGTATAAAAGTTATGTGTTTTTTTATTAAAGAGAAAACTGCTCTTCTTTCAGGCTGATATGATACAAGTCTTCGAACTACTAACAATTAGTATCAAATGAAAAAAAGAGTATACTTCTATGTCCTCGTGCTGGTCTGGGATATTTTGCAGGAGAGATCAGCCTTCCTGCCAGGCAGCTTGTAATAGGCGAGCAAAGTCTTACCGTCCCTAACACCGTGACATTTGACTATGTGGTAGGTTTCGCAACGTCTGGTCCGGATTGGTATTACCGCCTTACTTGTTCCTGCCACCGTAACATCAGTGCTTGCCGTTGACGTGTTCTGGTTTGGTGGATAAGCTAGCCGATAAACTTACTTTTGCTCGAGGTCTTATATAACGGCCTTAAATGGTATGCACCGTTAACACCTTTGGTGTCTCTAGGTATCGTGAATTTCCTACCATTAGGAAATCCATCTGCTTTTTTGCCTTCCAATATAGAAAATATATACAGGGTAACATTTAAAGGACCATCCAAATTCTGAAAGAGGGTTAGGAATCGATAACACTTAGAATATATATTATGTATTTGTTCCATTTGTTAATTACTTTGTACTCGACAAAGTAATTAACAAATGGAACAAATACAAAATATAATTTTTATCCGACACAAAATACAAAAATATGTTATAACGTAAACGCCGACCGCAATCGCATGCGCAGGTTGGTGACGTCATGACTCGTACTAGGTACGACGTAGTGTGACAAGTGAATTATAATTCACTTGTTTTACTTATCACTGAGTTTAAGTTTTAGCCCTGATGATGCTGTATAAGCGAAACCGGTAGGCTACTAATTACAAAGTAATAAATTATAAGTGATAAGTAAAACAGTACAAGTGTTTCTTTCTTTCGAAAAATGCGAAAGAAATAGGTAAGCGGTGGTACCAATCCGGACAAGTCGCTGCGAAACTCTACCAAAAAAAATAAGTAAATAAAAAAAAACTCTACCAGCCTGCAGGATGTCACGGTGTTAGTGACGGTAAGCCTATGCTCGCCTTTTACGAGCTGCCTGGCAGGAAGGCAGATGGTCTATTCTGCAAAGGAACCCGGACCAACACGGGGATAAAACTTACGTTACAAAAAGAAATTATCGTGGGTTTGCTCTTGTTTAAAGTGTTTTATTCTCCGCTATCAAAATAAAAGTAGAGTTCCATGATGTTTTCTTAATGTGACCATGTTCCATTTAAATCAGAGACTCTCTTAATTCAACCACCTAGTCAGATGTCACGGTGTTAGTGACGGTAAGCCTAAACTCGCCTTTTACGAGCTGTCTGACAGAAAGGCAGATGGTCTATTCTGCAAAGGAGCCCGGACATATCATTCATACAAACTTTAATGACACATAAGTCATTTGAGAGTTCATTTTTCGAAAAAAAAAGTGTGTGTACTCATGTACGCACGTAAGAAGTTATACTTCTTTGGCGTAACAATCCAAAAATACTAAATAAAAAGGTTCGCAACTAACTTCAGGGTGTTGCTTTTATCTGTCGGTCGCAACTTACTTCAGACTGTCACATTTATCTGTCGGTGTGCGCGCGCATCGTAAAAATTCACTCTCATCATTTTTCCCAATCGCGCCAAAAGAAGTATAACTTCAAAAAATAGCCCATGGTTGTACTCCGGTCTTTAACTTTATGCATATTTAATTTCATCAAAATCGAAAATTCATCAAAGCGTAACAGCCACACTGATTAATAGACGATATTAACATCTGTATAAAACGTCTTATGTTCAAGTTATTGCTAATGTCATGTTAGTGCATACTGTGGCCGATTTATAAGTAGTTTCTAAATTTAACTTTTGAAATCAGATCTCCTTTTCTTATTTTATGTATGAATGTGAAACTATAATCGGCTTTTAATAATAATAAAATAATAAGTTAATAACTCTCAAATGATTTTTTGACCCTCCAAAAATAAGATTTGTAACAATAGAGCTCGAGTCACTTATTGTTGGTAAAGAATTGAAAATATTCAGCCTAAATAACAACTATAGTAACTGTTTTGTTCCCTGAGAACATTGTACTATGAGAGCAAGGGAGTGCACCGAGTCTATTCAAACTGACGTAACAAAACGTAGACGCAATCACCGTTTATAGACTACTATATTTTAACAGCAACTTCATCACAATCAACACCAAAAAAAACCGTACAATAGATTTTTATACAAACTTTCATCCGCTATTACAACAGTCCTTTGGAGGTTGATTATTGAAAAAAAAAACCTAATGTTTTAACTCCAATCTTTAAGGGGCCATGTATGCTAAAATACGTCAGCAATATACTGTTTTTTTCATACAA